>JAYJMI010144425.1:0-19670 GCA_036873855.1 Sarsia tubulosa
TATTTCCATCATCTCATTTTTCTACTGATAACTTTTGAAAGTGATATTTTTGAAAAAAAAGAAATGAAAAAAAAGATGACATAATTAAACATCATTATTAAAAACAACAAAGTATAAAAGAATTGGTAATGGTTTAATTAATAATTAGTTAATTGTTATTCCCTAAAAGACTTAAAAATTATCTCTTTTGAAAAATAGTTTGTGTCATCATAATTTAGTCATAATTGCCTAATCATCGGATCCATTTTCAACGTATTTATGAATTAAGGAATTAAATAAAATTACAATAACATGTTTTAAAGGTATTCACGAATTAGCTAGTAAATTATGGCCAGGTTTTGAAAATACATTGAAAATGGCTTTGATGATTAATCAATTATGACCAATTCATGACAATACATTTTAAAGGTATTCACGAATTTTGAAATCATATCAATATTACAAGAATACGTTGAAAATGTGTTATAACTTCAACTAATTGGGCTAATCTTTTTTGAATACTCTTCGAACACCTTGTAAATGTGTTCTTTAAAAAAATGTTAATAAGGGTATGTCGGTCTATCTTATCTTTGTCTCATTAGTTTCTTAACCTTTTTTTTGTTACTTATTTCTCTCGGTTTAAAATTAAATGAAATAAGAATCTGAGAATAATATTCTCGTTTTAAGAAAATTATGCTAACTAAGAATAAAATTCTTATTACGGAAATCGGTTTTCGTAAAGTAGAATTATATTCTCGAAACGAGAATTATATTCTTATGGCAAGAATAATGTTCTTAATATAAGAATAATATTCCCGGTGAGAATGTGACTTTTTGCAGTGCAGGTTTGATTTTATTTTCTTACAAATTTTACCAATATGAGCAAATAAATACTGTAGTTTCTAAACAATCAGGACTTTAACGACAATAGATAAATATTGTCGCAGAATATATGTCAATAGCATCTGTTGCTACTGTCATGAGGTAAGCAGTAAAACCTGTTTCCTCAAGCAAAAATACAAAAATAAATAATAATAAATATAACAAATTGTTTGCATGAGTCGCTTCTTTTCCTTTCTTTTTTTCTTTTTCTTTTTTCTTATTTTAACATTGCCACCTTCTTATCAATTATAATAGGTTGGTGTTAATTTCACTATAAATGAGTTTCTAATAAAGACTGTTCAGCAGACATAAAATATGGGGATCTGTATTTATAAAGAAATTTATAGATTGGTTTTTCATGTTTTAGGTGACCCTGCTCAATTGTATTACTGTAGGTAGTCTAAAATTAAGGGTCGAAACTATGCTATAGTAATTTGTGAAATTAATATGGCTCATAGCAAGCCAATTATAGTTAGAACTATATATTTCGGTATTTAGTTATAATTATAATTTGTATGTGATGTGTGTATTGTTTTTGATAAGGTTTGGTAATGTTTTTATAACTATTATAATGTGTATGTCTGGTTATGAAATCTTTTCTATTCTATTTTTTTATTTTCTCTATCCTATGTTATTTCAGAATATATATTTTCGCCAAATATCTTTTAAATACTTTTCAGTTTTAATGGATATGTTAACGTAAAAACACGGTTTTCCTTATTGCCAATTCTAATAAAAAAAAAATATTAACATGTTCATTTTTTATTAAATTACAAAAAGAAAAATTAGCAAAATATTGGTTTTTACCTTGGACTTTGATTACTCAAAATAGAGCTGATAGATTCTCCAACAGGCTCAACATCTTCTTCAGTTTCCATTATACTAATATCATCAAGTTTCTTTAAATAATCTGTTAGTGTTGTATACTTTTCCATAGCAGACACGTACTTTGCTGTTATATAACGTTGACGTCTAACCAATAAAATAAAATTACCAAATTAAAACAAAAAGTTTTGTATTTGCTTCCATGCAACTCAGATTGATATTTTCAATACTCTGTAAAAAATAAAATCTTTTGGTTATTATACAAGCTGTTCTATTGAAAATGTGACGCGAGCTTAAGACCGTTTTTATATCTGGGAAACTGTCGAACGGCTGAAGCGCACTCGATATGGATATGGATTATCCTTCAAGGAGCAACTTGGATTGGAGAAAAAAATAATTGATTTCCGTAATGAAAATGCTAAGCTGAACTAATTTTAAAAAAGATACACTAATCACAAAAGTTATAAAAGTAATACGGCACTGCAGAGTTTTTTTTCCGTAAACAGGGAAATAACACATTACTGAAGAAATTACATATTGACGAAGAAATATCCCTTTGACGAAAAATTTACACTTAAACGAAGAAACAGCACATTAAAAAAGACTTGTACTTTCACGAAGAAATAACACATTGCACGACTTTCCTTCTGCAGGAAAAAGCAAATCAATAAAATTTTTTCAAAATAATATTTTATTACGAGATTTCAAACTAAACTCCTGACATACCTATGATCAATAGGGTCAAAGATAATTCTCAAAAATTGCATATCTGAACGCTGCTCTTCTGCTACCAAACCTAACAAGTTTTTTGCTGTATCTTCCAAGCCTTTTTCTACCATGAAACTTGCCATATCAGACACTAATAACTGTCGAAGTGTTGCTAAATCACAATACAAATTGACAAATTCTAAACATCTGTTAGCATTCTTATTGGTTTCTTCTTTTTTGCTGGACTCATAATCGCCGATATTACACCATTTGTCAATATAATATTCTAAGATCCCAAATAGTTTAACACCCTAGAATTTTAACAAGTATAGTTGTTGCATATCTGCTCAATAAACCTATATTAAGTTGCTTAAGTACTTAAATTCCAAAACTTATTGTGGTAAATATAGTTACCAAATATGGTTGGGAACAAGTTGCATCTCAAAAACAATTTCCAAAAAAACTAATGGATTACATCTTTAATTTTTAGATATTTTGTTTCATTTTTATTTCTGATCTGATTCTGATTTCAGTTTGTAGGTATGAGTCAAATATTTTAATGATAGATGTTATATTAGTTGTTAAGCACACAAGGACAAGTGCTGCTATTTCTTACAATATTAAACAGAAAGTAATAGTCGCCGAGTTCATTAGATTTATCTATGCTAAATTAAGTTTTATGTTGCTTAGTTCTATATTGCTAAAAATACTCCCAATATCTCACAATATGTAGTCACGTTAAATTGTACTGCAACAATGTTTTTTACTTACAACAAATGCTTGGTTATAAAATTCCACAGCTTGTCCACTAGTTACTGTATCAGCTTTTCGTAAATTAGCAGTAGTTTTTGACAGCGAGCCATAAACTCTTTTTAAACCAGATGCCTCTGCTCGAAGATCTTCAGCTGTCTCCTCCAACAAAGCATCTTCTAATAATCTTTTGGTCATATCTTCGGTGGACTCTTCCCCACCTTTTCAGTGAATAGATCGTTAAAAATTGTAATTAACATTTTTCACTTTCTCGAAAGATACTAATAATTTACTTTTATGAATTGTAGAACAATGCACAAAAGTTGTCTAACCATGTCATATGATTTAAAAGTCACTAGGATGAAAATCTTTATAATAGTTCACTGGTATGATATTTACCTATATTTGGATTTTAAAGTTACTTTCTGCTAAATCCGCTGAAATCACAGTAAGCATATAAATGTTATCAAATTAATCTTCATCAAATATACTAACCTGTCGCTCCACCAAACATGCCAAATATTGCAGAAAAAATAGATAATCCAACTGAAAAGAGTACTCCTACTGGACCCATAAAAGCAGCAATTGAAGCAGCTATAGCTAATCCCCCTGAAACCGCATCTTGCCAAGATCCAGATTGAATTCCTTTCACAAGGGTTACTAAGCCAGTTGCAGCCGCTTCAGCGGCAGCTATATAAGATAGACGAACAATGTAACTGAGATAGAATTAAATTATTCTACAAAAAAATAACTTATCACGTAGAATAAAATATATATCTAGTTAATGGTATGTATGTACAAATGAATGTGAGAAGAATAGGTAGAATAATGGGAGAAGAATGTATCCCCTCAGGAACTTTTAGGATTAGATTACTCAAACATCAACTTTTGTCAAGCATATATCAAGCATCTCCTCTATCTTCATCCATAGATAAATGGAGATAAAAATTAAAATTCCTGTTTTTATTTGAAATTCTTGTATTTTGAGATGATGATGATATGACGTCATCCTATTTCAAAATATAATATCCATACAATGTAAATATTTCCTTTTTGTTTTTTTAACTTACTTTTAACTGCGTAGAGTAGTGAAAGTAAGTTTAGTTTTATGTAGCACATCTTTTCTTGACTAGTACCTACCTAGTCCTTTCCCAGCTCTTCTCGTGTTTGCTGGACTGCTTAAAGTAAACTTCGCTGCTTGATTATTTGCCTTCATTAGTTGACCAGCAACATCCAACCCGCTTTTTTTCTTAACCATTGTATTGGCAATCTAATATTGATTTAACATTTTATTTATAAAAATATTTACAAAACTAATCTATGCAAAACTATTAAGATTTTTTTCCACAAATACACTTACATCAAATAAAATAAAAGTTTAATTTAGTAGTAATTTGTAGAGGAACTTAATACTGGTAAACAAATGGGTGTTCTCAGAGAATGTCAAAATGGTTTTGTTAAGATTCTGGTTCTCTATTGTAATATTTAAATAATTGCTTTGTTATTTACGTCAAACAATAGTTTTACTAAGCTTGTTGTATAGTTTATGCATTTTAATTATGCAATGAACCTTTCGATAATCTAGGTATGCTCTTTCTGGGATATAAGTTGTATAATAAATTTTTTAATAAGTAAGTATTATCTATAATCAAAGGATGAGAAGGAAAAATTTAATCTGTAATTTGATTATTTTTCAAAAACGAATAATAGAATTTTTCTTTTATACTTAAATGACAATAGAGTTAAATTAATAAGCTGCCTCATTTAAAAAAAACTTGTCCAGGTCAAAAAAAAGATACTCAATTTCTAAAAAAGACATTAAGAACTTCCGTCACTTTTCCGGCATTGAATAAATTACTAATAAAAAAGGCAGTTTTTTGCTCAATATACTCTAGTATGTCCTTATTATGCTCTAGAAAAGGCAGTAAACTGTATCAAAATTTAAGTTGTCATAAAAATACAATAAATGTTATTCTTTCTGCTAATAAGAGGGTTGTGTAATGGAACCACAATGCAATCAAATAGTTAGTTAAAATTCACATTATTACTTACTATCCCAATTTGCAAAACTGCACCTTCCATTTTTTGCTTCATACCTCCTACACCATTAAGAAGATTCTTACGTTGTACATTGTCCAATGTTTTGTTAAAATCTGAATCAACCTCTTTCCCAATGCCGCTTGCGTCATCACTGGATTCATCTACGGAGTATTTTATTTTCTTACTCTTTTTATGAGAGTTCAAGCTGCTATGCAAATGACTTGAATATACCAGATCAAAAATAGCAGCAAATACTATTAGCCTACCAATAGTTTGCATGGTAGCAAAATTGAATTTTTAAAATATATTTTTATCTAAAAATAAAATGATTTACTTTTAGTTTGATACCAAAATATACAAATAGTTAGTAGAAGGAAGATTTGCCATTGAAGCAAATAAAAACTACATCCTTGTATACTAAAGTATCAAAATTGAAATAATAATAATCATAATAGTTTGGATTGATACTCTAGTCTACACTCACTGAAACATGCATTGCATAGAAACTTTAGAATTTTTAAATATATGCTATCGCAAGCTAGCATGCACCTTGAGACTTCTTTTAAAAGCTTTGTTTTGAAGTGCTAACTATGTTTAATGTCTTTGATGACATTTAAAGGTTTAGTTAAGCAAAGACATTTAATAAGAGGTTGCATGATAAATATTAATTATCAATTAAAGATTGGATCTACGATGGAGAATCAGTTAAATTAGATCACATATTTGAATTGTCCATGCTCTTATTAAAGCATACCCATTCCATATATCGTCTACTCTTCTTTCAGGACTTCAAACTTATTTATGAACTGCATGCAAATATTTATATTTTAAACCCTTGTTTTTACACGAGTTGCTAAAATAAGTCACTTGTTTTGATTACCTCGATTACTCTGCTATTAAATACAATGATTTCTTTATATTGTTGCCTGTAGCTAGATTCAGAAAATTAAGAGAATTGCCTCACTTTACGCTTTTTAATGATCTTTTTACAATTAAATTTTTTTTTGGAAAACTCAATGACTTGAAATAAAAGCATAGTCAAATATGTTAACTGCGTAGGGAATAGATACACACTAAAATTGTTTTATCATGTAGAATGCCTTAACCTAGTATAAACATTTTATCAATTTAATAATCATTAAATCAACGAATACTTCAATATCTCGTCCAAACTTGAAATAATAATCATCATAATAGTTTGGATTGATACTCTAGTCTACACTCACTGAAACATGCATTGCATAGAAACTTGCAATAATAGAAACTTGCAAACTTGAAACTTGCAATAATACATCCTAATTTCAATAAACAATAAATGTCATTAGGAGGTAAAAAAATTCTAAATTCAAAAACCTTTTTGTGATTTGATTGAATCAAGTTTGATTTTGATTTGCTTTAATTGTTATACCATAAACTACCATGAATGTCTGTAGACGGTTTTGCTTTTAGAGTTACTTTACACGTTAAAATATAACACGGTGACAAATATAATCCCTGGTCAATTACTTTTTTTGTGTTTTTCTTTTATTGAAATGATTTAAAAAACATTGAAAGAATTAAAGTTGTACATACGTAATTTGGACAGGCAACTTGTGTCTCTTGAACGACAGAGATTGTGAATAAATAATCTTATAAAATTCATGAATTATCAAGGCAATCATAACAAACTACGTCACTTTGAAATCCGTCTATAGTTATACAAATTGATTAACCTCCATTGATTTATATTCAGAGAAAAATCTACTTTAATATATAAAGGCTTTCAAGAGAAATGTAACAACATAATAGCAGATGAAAGTAGCTGGGGTCTCTTCAATTAAACAGACACATTGCTTACCTTTGCTATATAGAAAATAATTTTTAAAATTTTTAAAATTATTGAGTAATCTAAGAATTTACATTTCAAATGCGCAGGAAACCTATAGTCTTCAAAATGATTCCGTGGAGAGCTCATTGTTAAATTTCAAAATAATATACTTGGAATTTTTTCCTTTTATTGTAAGTACTTTTAACCTTTCAGCTACTTTTATCCTTTAGGCTATTAAAATTTGATCACTACAGCTCTCGAATTATTAATTTTTTGTAACTTAAGACTTAACTCAAACCTTACAATTTAAAACTTAGATATTTTGAATTTTATTGTTACTTATTGTGTAATATAAGAAATATATATACAAAAAGTAACGGATTGTAAAAATAGACAAAGTAAATAAAGTCGATGTTGAAAACGAATGTCAGTTAAAATCAGGGGAATTTTCTTTTTTTTTGCTCTCATTTTCTCTTTATAAAAACATTTTATAATAAATTTGAACATAATCTTAAGATATTTTGCTTCATAAATTTTTTCTAAAAACTAACCACTTTTATATATACACCTCTTTAGCGTAATAGCTACCATTTTTAATTTTTAATTTTACCCCTCCAGTTTGACACTCAAACCTCAAAGTAAGCTGCTTGTTTAAAGACAGATTTTTTCGTTAATATACTCTTTGTTAATAAATAACTATTAAAATACAAATAGCATTTTCACTGATAATAGTTACTCTAGAGAATACAAAACTTAATTGTAGCAGTAATTGTAGATGTCTTGATCCAACTCTAGGGAGTAAAAGTTAAAATAACAAAAAAGATGGAGTGTAAAATCCTTACGCTAAAGAGGTGTATTTATGCGATATCTACAGCACAATGAATATTTATTTCTTTAATATAATTTTGTAATTATTATTGAATTGATATACTCGTTGTTATCGATCACTCCATCGACTCGACTGATTGTTGTTGGCCCATAATATGGACCATATATTTGTTTATCACTCAACGCTTCATCTTTCGCGCCTGAGAACACCTCAACCTTTACTCCTCCAGGAATCTTCATCGATGTCATTTTATTTGCATCATTCCAGTCACATCCGTTTACATTGCCTTTAATATCATGCATCTAAAGACATAAAAATAACGAAAGTTAAATAAATCAATAGCACCCACTTTCCCTGCCATTTTCTCTTTTTTTTGATTTTTGATTTTGGAATACAGAGATTCTGGTTGTGAGATGCGCAGTATTCGGCAAGTTTAACAAAACTACTGAAGTATGTCGTACGATTAATGCAGTTTGTAAGAGTGTTCCCGATCTAAGATAACAGCCGTGTGTTCGAGTTTCCCTATGTCAAATTTCTGCATATCTTTTAAAGATATAAACAAATATAAACAAAGTCTCTACTTCGATTCTATATATATAGGTTATTTACGGAGTATGGATGAGGAGAAATTTATTTAATTAGTTGTTACAAAGCCGTAAAAAATTGATAAATAGTAGATTTTGCTGATCGGTCAAAATATTTCTTGCGTTGCTAGTAGTTATCGTTTATTGCTATATTTTTAGTGATGACGTCACTACTTTTAGTGGTAAATACTCAATTATAGCTACATAAGAAATATTTTGACCGATCAGCGAATAGGGTTGGTAGAAGGGTAGTATTCAGCTCTTAAAAAAATATAAGGTAAGCTACTCACAGTGCAAGGCTCAATAAAGCTCAAATTTGTGGAGTTTTTGACAAAATAAGGCATTGACGTGCTCAAAATTTGAAAATTTGATTTTAGGCTTGTCTGCAACTAATATCAACTGAAGAAAATTCTTTGATATCATATTCTCGAAGATTTTTAGTCAACTATCTCACCTTAACTGCGTTGAGTTCCTAAAGAAATGCTTCATACATATTATATATGTATAAAACATTACATTTATTTGTTTCTAAATATTTATATTTAAAAACTATTTTGTTTAAAAGCAGATTGCTAGTAAAGAATAAAGACCTGTACCTTGGGATCTTGGATTTCCTCTGGTACATTTATATTGTCACAAAATCCAGATAACCCCTCTCCACGGCATATCTTGATCATTTGAGTTCTAATGGTCTCTGTCCTTTCAATGTTTATGTATGACCACGTTCCCTCGTGACAAACATTATTCATAATTTGAGGACCGTAGTACGGTCCAAGCTTTGTGCCTCCTGAAAAAAGTGAACACATTCTAATTTGGTTATATATTTCGTCATATCCCAATTTACCTTTTTATAAAATGAATTATTCTTTCAAAGACGTCGGTGTGCTAAAGTTAGGTTTGCAACACGTTTTTTCTCTTAACGCTATTTAAACTGGGTTTTATGGAGATCCTCAACAGTGGGCGGAGGGCTGATTCGGCCCCCTTCTTATCTCAGTAAATACACTGAAATTTATTTAATTTATCTTCTGGTTTTTGCCAAAGTTGCATCAGAAGACCATTTTATGACGTCACAAATGACCAAAATTTTCAAAAATTCTAAAAATGACTTAATTTTTTTTAATGACGTCATCAAAAATGATGAATAATTTTTCTTCATAATTTTTTAAAGGTATTTGCTGATTAACATTCTGTAAAAGTTTGACATTGGTTGAGTTAATAGTAAAAAAGTTATAGCTGATTTACTTTCTACCACTTTAATGATGAAAATGCTGATTTTGTCACTGGGCTTTGTCATATCGGTCATAATTAATTTTCAAAAAAACAGACAGGCCTAAAATTTTAGGAAAACATGTGAAATAAATAAAGAATAAAAGCCAGAAATTGCCAGGGGTGTGTCGGATAAAGATTTCGAGATATTATAAAAAAAACTGTAAGGGGGGCTGAATCAAGCCCCCCCCCCCCACCAGTAGGAATAGGGTTAAATCACTAATCTCAAAATTTAACAAAAATCTAGATACTGTCTGCATCATTTTATCTTAAAAATTGTTCACTTGATTATTATTATTATTAAGAGATCCCAATTGTGTCCTTTAAAGTTTCCTTAAATTTAAGAGGGTATAATATTGCAAACTTTGCTTTTTATGTCATTAAGAAATGTGGGATATTTTTTTACAGAGAAATAAAATTTAAATTGGTTATATTCCCACTATTTATGTAATCAGTAAATAAAAACTGCTGAGGCAGTGTCTCTTTAATTCTTTAATTATGTAAAATATATCATTTGATTGCAAACTTACTATTATTTGCATGTGTAGATGCAGTGATTTTCATACCGGCTGGAATCGATATCGACTTTATACGATCATTCCAACTAGGACCTTTAAAATAACGTACCATTAAAATCTGAAATTTACTATCAAGTACAGTTTGTATTTTGTTAGCGACAACAACCAATAAATACTGCCTCGTGAAACATTTTTACCAAAAGAATATTTTATCGCTTTAGTTGTTGCATTGCAATAATAACTCATCAGGTAGATCGTTTCAAAATTAATATGCCTAATATACTTTTCAAAAAATAAAAAATTTAACCCTGTTTTAGGGGTTGGGTAGGCTTTGGGTGTGGATTGGTTAGGTAAATTTACCTGCCCTTTTGGTATTTTCTCAATAACTTTTATACGGCTGGATCATATAGCTACAAATTTTATGTCTTTTAGTATCATTCTTTAACAAAAACGTCTAAAAAATTTGAAAACGCTATCATAACAAGAAGTCGGTATTTTTTGCACGTTGTTGACCCTTGGCAGTATCAAAAAATGACAAAAAAAATACCGAAATGATTAAATATTTTTTTCGCAACTTTAACATGAAAAATACATTATGAACTTAAAGTTTAATAGGTTTTAAGACATTTAATAACATTCAAGGTCATTACTTCAATATTTAGAAACATTTAGCTTTAAAATATAGTACTTTTCTGGATTTTGCTGATTTTGTAAATTTGCAAATTCAATAGTTTTTTGCAGAAAATAAAATTTCATATCTTCGTTGGTAGTAATTCCGAGTTAGATGGTATTTAGAGAAGAAATAGAGTAATTAAATGGGGTAAGTAAATTTAACACCCCACCCCCCTCCTATTTAACGTTTGAAGAAAAGCCCTCCTATAATAGGGTTAAAGTCTTCATAAATGAAAGTTTTTAAAAGCTTTGCTACTAAAAGTAGACATAATAGTTAGTTGATATACTGGAATAAAGAGGCATATGTACCTAGAATATATAGAAGAGGCATATGTATATATAAAAAAGTAATATCTAAAAGTTAAAATCACTTTTATTTGATTAAAAGCCTATCACTAATATTCTAACATTTGTTTGACATTTGACATTTGGTTTGTGAGATTTCATTGAAAAAAAAAAGATTGTTTTCTACTTAATATTCAAATGGATACTCCTTTGAAATCGAACAAGTAGCAGCCACACTATTAATACAATTACCTTTCCATGCTGATCCAATTTCTATAAATAAAATAAACGAATAAAATGAATAAACATTCATTAATCGTAGGCGGGCTTTTTCGGACTTTTGAAAAGCGGGGGTGGGCTGTGAGGCCCGCTTTTCTAAAATTTCTAAACGTTATAATTATTCTGTGGTCTTTCTAGACGCTGTAATTCGAGTTTAAAACCAAAATAGACCACGTAAACCATGTTTTCTTATAAAATAACTCATTTCTAACCATTCTGCTATGACATGTGTCGGAAATTTTTTTTTTGGAAAATTTTCTCATTTAGATTTTAGGAAGCTAGACGGGGTTTCAGGATATACGAATGGCAAAAAAGGAGATATTAGCTCATGAATATAGCTCGGGCCTCACAGAACCCCCCCCCCCCCACCCCCCTGCGCCTACAATAGGGTTAAGAAGTGATAGTTCATTACTGATTTATTACTTGATCCAAGTAATCTAATAAAAATTCTTGCTTGATCGATTTATTTTCAAACTTTTAATTGTCTGTAACATTGTTGCGTTTTATTTTGCAAATAATGCGGTGAAGATAAGGAAACAACATAACGATGTTAATTTAGGATGGCTTTTTTATTTTATCATTAAGTGTTTGGCTTTTTGAAATGAAATATTACTATTTTAGAAATATCCTTTGAACATTTGAGTGGTTTTCTATATACGCATTAATACATGTTTGTATTTTAAATTTACTAGTCAATATCAGATTGTTCTTTGGGAATATTGTTTTTCCCTATATGTTTCACCAAATCGATCTCACTTAGGTTTTTACCTTAAATACTTACTAAATGGCGTTGTAAGGTCGGGATATTCCCCAAAATCAAATAACTGACAGCTACCAGTCTATGAAAAAATACCATTTTATGAAATACAAAGCAAAAATACTTTTTATACTTGTTCCAAATATAGCTAAAAGACATTACTACTTATTAATAAATTTCAGATACTTATCTGAAGATTGCCAAGCATGAAACCATTGGTAGTATACGAAATGTAGTCATTACTTCTGCCTCCGCAACAATATCGTATCAATAAATTTGATATTTTTTTCTTTTCATAGTTTTTTTTGAAATTTTAAAAGAAAATAACTTTAGATGTAAATAATTTAAAGAAACAAGATTTACTTACAACTTTAAAATTAGCTTCTTCGCAAACTCGTAAAAGATCTCCAGCGTTTATCGTCGAATTCGTAATTTTAACAGAACTGGTCCCGCCAGGATTACCAGTAGGAATTTTACCATATACAGCAGGTCCGTAATACGGTCCATAACGAAGACCATTACGTTGTTCATTATAGCTTTGGTGCTCATAGCCGTATACCTGTTTTCCCGCTAAAATAGGGTAATAATACGTAGATTTTCAGTGTAAACTGAACTATGTTTTTTTCTGTTTTTTAATTTAAAGACTTTTAAAACAGTTATTCATGAAAATGAAAATGAAAAACTTTAGAATAAAATTTCTTTAAGAAGAGAAAATAAAGAAGAAATCTTGTTTTTAAATAAAAGCTTTTACCCTATTTAGAACAGTTCTGTGATTGTATATATACACTGGATTTTTAAGAACGAAAGGTTAAAATATATTTGATACCTGATACATAAAGTGATATTAGTTTATCATTCCATGCATAGTATCGAGGTATATCTTTAGTCGTGCTTTCTGAGTAACAATCACCAGTTAACCCTAATCCTCTGCAAAACATTACAGAAGGTTCGATAAATGTTTTATTTTCTCTAGAAGTAAGAAAGCAATAAGAATGAAAGCTTAAACAAATTAGAGTTACCAATACACAATATATTCTAAAAAACATTTGACGATTGATTGACAATTTATTATGGATTTACTTTGTTAACTAACGCGCTTGTTGCTGGTTAACTGGATTAAAATTGCCACGGTTTTTATTATACGATTTTTCCTTTAAAATTTAATTCAGCTACCCAGCACCAGGAGAATTGGCGACTTAGCATAGTATACCCCTAAAACAGGGTTAATATAAAAATATTCTTTAGTATTGTTAGTTATTTTTATCTGAAACATTATACAGTTTCAACACTCCTGTGCTGTATTTCGTTGGATAAAATACAAGATGAAAATCGAATTGTATATGTTGTATAGCTTTGTTTTGTAGAAACTATAATAAAAACAGTAAAGATTTTAACTCCATTGGTTGAAATACTGTTGTACTCACTTTTCGCTACTTTTTTCTAGAGTTATCAAATATGCACTTAACGTTGGATATTTCTCAATGCCAGCATAAAACTGTGCAATTACATAACGACGTTTTCTAAAGAAATAGTATGTTTTTGGTTACTGCAATGCTACTTTTAAACACTTGTTACCCAAATATTAATTGACATTTTTCGGACGTTTAATAGGCTGTGTACCTATAGGGTTTAATAAAAGGTTTTTTTCCGTTAAAAGTTTTAAAACACTAATAGTATTTTCTCCATATATATTTTGAATTTTCTATTGCGATTTTAAGTGTAAAACAGATTTAACCTCCTACGTAACCTCCTTTGTCAATACCTATAGTTAATTGGTTCTGCTAAAAACTTATATATCTTTTTATCTCCTTCTTGTTCTTGACTTAACAGTCTCAATAACGTTGTAGATGTTTCCTCTCTATTGAGTTCGAATAACAATGAAGCCATATCAGCCAACAATATTTGTCGGAATAAAGATAGATCAGCATAGAGATTGCAAAATTCTAAGCATCTATTTGCTTTTTTTTGCAGTTCGTTTTTTTGTTCTTGAGTTGAGTGTGGTCCTGTTTCTCCAACTTCGCACCACTTGTCAATATAATTCTCTACGACGCCAAAAAACCGTACACCCTACCAAAAAATACATTATAAATAATTTTATATTATATCAAAGGTAAAACATAGGCATCATCATGATAAACCAACGCTTTTGGACTGGAGTCGAGAATAAAGAAGCTATTATGTTATAAGGAGATTTATATCATATCATATAATTATATTATCTGTGTTCTGATTGACAATATCAAGAAAATTTTATGGTAAGGAATAATATGCTTTTATTATTATCTGAGTTGAAAGCTGTTTGCGTAGTTTTTTAGAGAGTTTAGATATTTCGTTCAAGATATCTATTTTTAACCTTATTTACTACCTCTTATATTTTACAGAGTTGATGATACCAAAAGGTTTTTATTTAAAAACGGAATGGAATATGGAATATTGATGATATGATAAATGGAATATTTACCTTATGGATTAAAAAAGTGATTTATTGTAACTCTAAAGTAATAAAACAATAAAAAAGCTAAACTTTTTAACGGTTTTCGTTGGCAGTAACGTCAAAAGGAATGTCAAAAGTCCTTCAACTTTGGAACACTCTCTAGATAAGATCGCCTGCGACCTTCCCCTAAGAAAATTCTCATATCATGTAAAGCTATTCTTTATTTGTTTCATGTTTGAAATGATCTTAAAAGTTCGCTTGCTAATATTAGTAAGCTGGTTATGTCTTTTTTTTTGTTATACTGTCCACTTAGACACGGATTTTTCATAAGTATGATTTGAACAATATTGCAGTGTAGGTACCAATTTTGTAATAATGATATCTTGGATTGGGCTCTATTAGTTTCCCAAGCAATTTCGATTTGTAAAAAAACTAACAGGATTTGTTATTAACACAATGACTAATATATAATAAAAAATGATACCTTTAACAAAAATGAATATGTATGTTAATTTAACATATGATATCTTCTTATTTTTCTTGAAAATATATAGTATATGAAATATATTCTGAAAATGTTAACATAGGATAGAGAAAATAAAAAAAGAATGGAAGAATACATAACCAGACATTCAAAATCTCAAAATTTCAAAAATCATCAAAAATAATACCCACAAATAATATTACTAAATATTAACAATTATAATTTGGTTGTTATGAGTCACATTAGTTTCACAATATACTATAGCATAGTTACGACCCTTATTTCTAGACTAACTACAGTAATGCAATTGAGCAGGGTCACTCACAATTTAAAAAACAAGTCCATAAATTTCTTCATAAATACAGTTAATCATATTTTAAGCCTACTGAACAGGCTTTAGTAGAAACTCAATTGCAGTGAAATTGACACAAACGTATTATGATAAGTATATATAAAGATAAGCACAGATAAGTTGCTGAACTATTTGATTCTCCACCATAATCATAACCATGACATATGGTAATAGTAAATATTGTAACCGGAACTGCCTAATTAAAAACAAAGCTGGAAAAGGTTATAAATATAAACTTAGATATGATATACACTCTCGTTTACTCGTTGAAAATTTGCATATTTCAAAAATAATAGTAGAAATTACAGTAAAGCGAATGATTGTAGAGTAAAATGATACTGAAACATCATAATTCTAATCAGTATGATTTGGAAAAGTGTTTTTTATCTAATGTAACATGTACTTTCCATTATACTCATTTTGTGACAACTTACTGTTAGAAATTTTAATGCTGGACTTTTTTTTTAAAAAAAAGCGTGTTGAGCGTTTTTAGCAACAGGAAAAAACCCTTTTGATTTATAATGATAATAACTGTTATATAGCCTACACTTAACTTTTCAGCTCTTTGGAGAGGCCTTCATATACTGGTTTAATTTTTTGTATCAAAAAATATTGCTAAGTCACTGTTAGATAGGTACTCACAATAAAAGCATTAGTGTAAAATTGGTTAGCTTGTTCATCTGAAACATTTTTACCATCTCGAAAAGCTCTCATTGAATTCGATAAGGAACCATAAAGACGCTTCAATCCAAAAAATTCAGCTCTTAGTTCATCTGATTTGGATTCAAGTAATGCTTTAGCAATAACACTTTTCATCAAATCTTCTGTTGATTCCTTACCACCTATAAATAAGTTTATTTTCAAAATATAGTTTAGCAAACTGACCAAAGAGTACTTCGTAGTGTACCAAGTTTCAGATCATAATAATAGTTGGCTCAAAATTTATCATCATTTCAATATTGGACAATTTACATTGATTCTTTGCATATTTTGGTATATGGTTTCAAACGATGGCCTTTAATTTATTACTTTAGTAAAATGTTGGTAATAGATAGTTAGTAATTGCCTAAAAATTTAAAGTTGATGCCGTTACTACAAATAAAGATATAAAAAAGGGACGGGGGTTCTTTCCCCTACATACGGAAGGGTTAACATCTTTATGGTATGTTTGTGTTTAACAAGTATTAACGTAAAATACTACCAGGATACCTGTACTTCCACCAAACAAACCAAACACAGTTGATAAAATATTTAGCACCGATGTTATCATTTTAAACTTTGGGTTATCAATTAAACTTGTTAATGTTGCTAAGATGCCGAGTCCCCCAGTTACAATACCCTGCCAGTCTCCACCATGTATACCTTTCACTAATTTCCCAAGACCAGTGGCAACACCCGTCACGGCAGCTAATAGATAAAAGTAGCAAGTTTAACACCTGATTGTAACTAAGGATTACGAGATATATCTAAATAAAGGGATCTGAAAAGTTAACGTGGCCTTTTAAAAAGCGTAAAAAAAGTTTTGGCAATTTCACTGTGTATAAAATTAATATTGTTTTTCCGTCGAAGCATCAGGTTGTAACAGATTTTTTTCTCAAGTGAAATAGTTGCAAAAATCAAAGATTTATCATAGCTTTGCTGGAGAGAGCAAAGTATAAAAAACTTAAAAGTGTCTGTAATAAATTTATTTTCAAATCCCTTGTGCTACATTACTGGGTACACTTATCACCTCATATCATAATAGATGAAACAATTTGGCACCGTTAAAACATAACCATTAGGGAGATAAGAGTTGCATATTTTAATGAAAATACTCTAAGTTTGTTCATGTAAGGAGAAAATACATCTTTGAAAAGACAAAACTATACACTGCTTTAAAACTATATTTATTTTAAATAACTTTTTTAAAAGTGGGTGTTTCTTATAGCTTTGCAAAAGTAGATCGAAACTGATTATCTTAAAATATGGATAATTATAAAAAAAGTTTCAATATTTTACAAAATTTTAATGCCTAAGTTGATTACAGAGACTGTTAGCCTAGAAAAACCAATCTATTTTTTCTTTCTCAAAATACATAAACAACTATAATAAGAAAAAAGAGCTTAATTTATCTCCACTAAAAAAAATATCAGCTGTCAATTTCATAAAAAGTTAGTCATCCTTTCCAATGCAACGAATCAAGTCTCACGGAATTTTTTTTTAAAAAGATAATGTCCTGATTTTATAAACAATATTATGATTATGTTCGAAACACATGAGTTCAGTTTTTTTTTTAGCAAAAATATTTGTAAAATATTGCAGGAAAAAGGAATCAAAGATAAAACAAACTTTTACTAGTATTAAATATATTTGCGTGATGTAGATTTTTTTTAAATCTCCTCTGCTTTGTTTTTCTGTTTATTGTGAAGTGTGATTTGATGATTCCCACGTGTAAAAACAAAAATGCTTAAATTCTAATCAGCCAATCAAAATGCTTCCTTCAATTTTTTGAAGATAGATCGCATTATTTTTTAGGTGGAGATATACTAGACTCTCTTATCGCATTATAAATATGAAAATAAATAAAAAGGAGCGAGAAGAGAGTTTTGCGACGCTACACTAAGAGACTGTACCTCTATTATAAAGCTTAAAACAAAAGAATACCAAAGAATATAACAAAAAAATAAATATGGCAACAAACGTTTGTAATCTCTCTACCTAAGCTATGCAATGATGAAAGAGATTTGCGTTCCTTTCGTTTTTATTCTAAATGTCACAAAGTATCTAATTTCGAAGTTATTTTGAAAATATTGGCAAATGGCGAAATCCGGGGAGGGGGTCCCCCCAAAAACGTAATCAGCTTAAGTTTTTAGCAATAAACGGTTTTAAAAGAAATGTTAGATTTTGCTAAAGAACTATTTTCTTAAAATAATAATGCAAGTTATGGTAATGATTTTACGACAAATCTTGCTTCCTGTAAAAACTGCAAATAATAATAAAAAAGCTCATAAAAGAAAACTAAAAAACTTACTTGCTTTATCTCTGTCAGCTGTATTTGCATCTAGCGCCCGTCCAAACTCCTTTGCTTTCCGCATTCCTTCTACCACACTAACACTTTTTCCTCGTTTACTACCTGGTAGTTTCCCTGCAACAGACATCTGAGTAGCAACCTAATAACAGATTGTTTTATAAATAAATATCTAAGTTCATTTAAAGTTCTTTACAAAACATTTAAAAGCATTTAAATATCAGCTTTTCATTTCTTGGAAAAAAAAAATTAATCCAGAATTTTTTAATCGGGAATTTAGTATTTGAATATTTGTCCAATTAAGAAAAGAAGTCACTTAACAACAAAAATTAAAAAAGATGCTTAAAATATAGTCACTTAATAGCATTAGTAGTCGGTCG
This sequence comes from Sarsia tubulosa, assembly GCA_036873855.1. Classification (NCBI taxonomy): domain Eukaryota; kingdom Metazoa; phylum Cnidaria; class Hydrozoa; order Anthoathecata; family Corynidae; genus Sarsia; species Sarsia tubulosa. The sequence goes on from JAYJMI010144425.1 coordinate 18,839, forward strand.
GTAAAAAAAAGTACCTTATTAAGAGGATTAATTTTCGTGATCATTAAATTTCGCAAATTTTCCAAGTTTTGGGTGAAAATGCATGCTCGCGAAATATATTTTTTAGACTCGCGAAAATTAATCACCTTAAAGTAAGTTGGTTTATTATATTCTTACAGCTTCAATCGATGTCAATGTGGTTGATATTGGCACTAGTGCCTGAAAATTATCTTCAGTGGTATCATTGATTAAGTATGACAATATAATCAATGCAAATAACATGTCTTTCGCCTTTGCCATCGCATTTGCTAAATGTATATTATCAGCTAAAGAATAGAAGATACTGTCATATCAACAAATGAAGGCGGTATTATATGTCAAGTAAGATATTATAGAAATAAATGATGATGAAAATACTGGCGTTTTTAGATCAACATTTCGAACATCATCATGCAAAGTAAGATCAAGTGGCATTAGAAATTATTAGAAAACGCCCTATCAAGAAATTTCATAAAACGCTCTACATTTAGGTGATTAACGTTTATAAAAGAAAACATTAAATACTACATAAAAAAAAAACATTACAAAATAAGTATCTAATCCTTCATACAATCTTTTTGGATAAATGGAAAGAAGGTAATAATTGTTTTAGTTATCAAATTTAAACGAAGAAACTCTACTGTATTTCCATGTTAACTTTGGCAAAACAAAGATTTAGCATAAAAACCCCCATTTTATTGGTCATTTCTTTCCTTTATTGAGAGTTTAAATGACAGTTTTTGTGACCATCAGAATAGAACAATGAAAGTAAACAAAACAACACCAAAAACATTATTATTTTGACTTTTTATTG
>JAYJMI010144759.1:0-10338 GCA_036873855.1 Sarsia tubulosa
TGAAAATCTAGAAGTATGAAAAACAGAGAAATCACAGAAACAATAAAGCATAGGAAACAGTAGAAAAACAGTAAACAGAAAAACAAAACAAAAAAAAAAGCTCCGGAAAAAAATTCCGGAAAATTGTTCGATTCCGTGTTCCGTGTACGAGAAGAAAAAGATTAATAAAAAAAATCTGCCTAAACCAATAACTCATCGACTAAAAGTCGCTGACTTAACAAGTTCAGAAATAGTTGAAAAAACTTAATTTTGCGAGAATAAACTTTCGTGAATGATCTGACTTATTTTTTTAACTATCTTACGAAAACAGGATTCTATCAAGGGCAAGAACTTTCGTTTTCGACTTAAAGGTACATTTCCGCGAATTTTTGTAATAGCCTATTAGAAACCGAGTTTAGTAAAACCTGAAAATGTCTTTCCACAATTCCGTTTTGTTCTCTAGTTATGGCTCAACAAAATCCTATTTTATAACTGTAATCTAGGATTTTCCATTGTTCTTCTTAATTATAATTTATAAAGTATGCTCAAATATAGGATTTGCGGATCCAATAACTTTTGAATGGTATTGAATTTTTCGATATGGTTTTCAGTTCCTGTCGTAAAATTAGCTAATATTTCATACAAAACATAATAAAAATTGCGGTAATGTACCTTTAATTTAGCCTGGTTTTGGCCATTCTTTACCCAGAAAAAGTGCTATAAGAAAGTGCCGGAAGAATGCGCACTTCTGTATATTCTGTTGCCTTACGTTTTCCACGACTATAAAGTAGAAGGGACTATAACTTAAAATCTAGACTTAACTTCGCTACCTCGAAAAAATAAAGAAAAAATACCAATTTTCAAAATAATTGTTCATACAGTCTTAAACCCTTCCCGGGTTTCTTGTTAACATTGTTTTAGTATTATTGACTTAAAGCTTATAATCTTATTATACAACCTTAACATGTTCTAAAATGGACTCATTACCTTCTTAACTCTAAGCGGTTCTCATTTTATAACACAAAACATAATGACTCATTTTTCTCGAGTTCCTTTTATCCGTTCGAATTGATATTTTGGGGGATATGACGTTCTATGATTTGAGCGCGGCATTTTTTATTTTAGGCAACAGTTGCTATGGCAGCTAAGAAAAACCTCATCCCTGAAAGTATCAACTCAAACCAGGAATATGGAAGGAACCATATCCCTACTCAAACAGAGAAAAGAAACTTGAGAAAGTGAAAGTGAATGGATCTTGAGATACAGGGCAAATAGACGAAGGAGCCAGAATTTATAGGACTCAAAGCAAAGCCAAAAACAAAAGGAGTTAGAGAATCTTGTTGTTACCGACATATAGAGAAACAGACGGACAAAAGTCAATTAACAGGACAAAAGAATGAAAATAAAATTGATTTTTCCATTATTATATATACAAAGATGAAATTTTTGAATATTTAAAATAATTTTCGTCATTCAAATATATATTATAGTCTAAAAATCTTCAAATATTTACTATGAAATTGAACGCTCTTTCCAAAAACAGAATATAAAAGAGAGAGAAAGTTAAGAGGTAGTGATTCTAGATAATTAAGTTATAATAATTCAAGAATGACGGAATATACACCTGAACTTCGCGATGTAGCAAGTTAAACTATTCTGTATCATTTTTAGACTAGCTTTAGTCGTTATTTCACACGGAAAAACCGGGTTTGGGAATCGGAATGGAATGGAATGGAATGGAAAAATCGGCATTTTCCTCTACTCAGATTACGCAAAGAAATGTCGTACGGGAATATAAACGAACTATCATAACTCCTTGGGAATACATAGTCTACATCATTTTTCTTTTTAAAGCCATTAAGAAAGCGCTTGATATTCAGAATATGGACCAATGCCTTTTAAGATCATTTAAATATTTTTTTACGGAAGAACTGGAATTTATCATTTCACGTTCTCATTAAATTTATATGATAAGTTAATAAATTAGTAATATCTACAAAAAAACTAAAACTAAAAATAAATACTTAAATAAATATATTTTGAATGAAACTATAAATTGTCCACCAAAAACAACAATGGAAAATTGAAAAAGGGTACATCAGGATAGGATACATAGATAATATAAATCTATTGCTCCATTTATCAAAAAAAGTCGAGACTCGGATTCAAAAACTCCTTACCTCATGATTATTCAGATTTCAAAACAAAATTTATTACAGGCTAGCTAATAAATATTTCAAAACGACAAACCTCAGTTTAAAAGCAATCTCAAGTTTAACCCTTTACCCTGCACCTTCAACCCCTTTCTTTTAGTTGTGAGTAACAAATCAACAAATCAATCTACCCATACCATAAAAGACTATTCATTTTTTTCTTTTTCTTTATAAATGGACTGTTTCAAATCAGCACCCTGACAAAGTAGATTAAAATGATCAAAAAGGAAAAGAAACTCCTTACCTCGCGATTATTAAGATTACAATAAAAAACATATTACAGGCTAGTTAATAAATATTTCAAAATGGCAATGTGGTTTTAAATACACATTCAATCAAATAAAATTAATTCTTCGGAACTTTCAATAATATGAACGGAGCTATCCCGTGATGAAATTAAATCTCGCGAGGTGTTCAAACTAACCTCGTTCTCAGATCGAATCTCGTTTTCAAGTTCTTCATCTGACCATATAACATTCGACAAAATATGTTCAGTAGGTGATGAAATATTTTCAATCGCTATATCTTCATTCCGTTTCGATTCATGATTACTAGAATTTAATAAATCGATGACGTTATGAAAATGTGTCGCCGATGACGTACCTTGATTTCCACTTGCTTTATTTACGGGCGACAACAACATGTCATCATTTTCGCATTTGGTAAAATATTCGTCTAATGGACTTTTACGTTCTTCGGATGTATTTATAGTATTATCTGACAATTTTGTAAATTTTGAATTGTCGATAAGGTTGTCAGGAAGATTTTTATTCCCCAAAGCAGGTAAATTAATCTCTCGATGACACTGTTTCATGTTGATACTGTCGTTTATAAAGCTTTTTATATCACCCGCTCTTGATTTCATAGGTGAGTTTCCACCGAGCGCGTACGGTAAACCTTTAACAGCGATTTCAGTAAATGAAGGCGAATTATCTTCTTCTGGTGTAGAAGACAACTTGGTATCAAAGCTCTCAATGATAAACGCGTTCTTAGTTAAAACAGTTGAATTATCAATGCTTTTCTTAAAGCAAGGTTCTTTTGCAGGATGATCTATTGTTGTACCCAGTTCATTTTCAAATTTCTCGTAAAACGAAGTATTTAAAGTAGTATCACATTCTTGTATCATTGCCAACTCGGTACGTTCATTTTCTTCGGTCTTTGGTATTAAGTCTGGTAGATTTGAAGATTTATTTTTGAAACCTAAATCTTCTTTTTTCTGTTCAGAGGTATCGTTACTTGCCTCACAAAGTTTAGTATTTTGTTCCGGAATAGTTTTGGTGTTCGAGTTTCTTCCTATGCCCGAAGCAGAATTGATGAACGATTGATGTCTTTTCGAGTAATTATTTCGAATATGAATTCTTTTAAAATTTCGCGAGATAAATGTATTAGGATATAGTAGCTTTATAATGTCCTTTTCGAGTTCTCTATTGTCACTAGAAGGATATATCTGACCTTTACTAATAGTTAAAAATGGTTGATTTAATATGCTGAAATCCTTTGGGGCTACTTTTAATTCTTCGAAGAATGTAAATAATTTAAAATTGACAAATTCATCCCACTTTTGATCTAATGAAATAATACCCCATTCTCGATCTGTTTCTGTATCGGAATCCCAGATATTATTCCGATATTTTTGAATAAGTTTTCCTTTAGATTTTCCTGTAACGAAGATATATCCCATTAGCTGATACAGGTCGTATTCATTTTTACGAACGTTACTTTCACGCGTTCGATATTTTGCCTCGATTATTATATCTTGCTCGTTTATTCCATCAACCTTTCCACCAATAAGAAATTTGAAACTTTCATCTTCGTATAAAGTCTTGTAATACATTTTATCATTACGCTGCACAATATCAACACCTGTTTTTTTCTCAGTTTTATCTAAAATTTCCTTCTCCGTATTTTCGCCACATTTTTTATTTACGGTCGACGAAATATTTTTCTGAATAATTTTAACTGCTTCTTCTGATAGCTTGTCTTTAACCGCAGCCTCTTTTAGTTTTTTCGCATATTTTTCTTTAATTATTGCAGCCTCGATATCATTATTTGGGCGTTTGAGTTCTAATTCTTTTTTAAAATCATTTTCAACAATGACAATATTTTCGGCTACCGTAACTTTTTCATCCGTTTCAATGATGTATCCATATTCTTTAAAATATCGTAACGCTTCTTCACAGTTCTTTTTACACCAGCATTTTAGTAATACTTCTTCTCGTGATTTAAACGGATTAGCATCTGCAATGGAGCCAAAATCACTGATATTAACATATAAAGTTTTCTTTCTCATAATTGTTGTTGGTTACAAGTTAAATTTGAAGACATCCCATTTTCATTTTCACCACGAAGCTTTAAACCGAATATCCAAAATAGCTTTTAGTAAAGATTGCTTCAAGTAAAATTTTTTTTTGTTATTTCTTTATATTTAACTAAAATGAAAATATTGAAAGATATAATTTAACACGTTTATATGTGTATGGACATTATTCAGAGCGAACAACTTTATGAAGTGCAGAAAGTGGAGAAGTATTCAGCCTTTATAATAAGTCATCTGCAACATAAAGTTATCATTATTTCAAGAAAAACAGTTATATGAATATAAACTATTGAAAAAGAATAAGGATTTCAAATATCCAAATTTATTTTGTCCCATATCTAAGTTTAAAAAGCCATAAAGAAGGATGGCACAAAGTAAAAAGGAGTATTACACTTTTATAAGAACAAGTAAAATTGGAGTGAGCCTCATGTACAAACAAGAACAATTTATTGGCTGGACTCCCGGTAATTATTATTTTGTAAATCTAATGAACGGATCTTGAGATTAAAGACATGCTTACCAACTTACCTTGCTTTCTCAAAAAAAAGAAAGAATTCATAAATATAGGAATAGTGTCATTCTTTAAATCTTATTCTGTTCTAACATGTAAAAAACTAGAAAAATCTAATGAACAGATCTTGAGAGATACAGGGCAAAATTTCCATTTTTTGGCGCATATTTGATTCGTTTACCAAAAACAGGAACTTTCGGAAATATAGGAATAGTATCATCTTTTACGCTAACATCATACACCAAACTAGAAAAATATAATGAACAAATCTTGAGATACAGGGCAAAATTTGCCTCGCTTTCCCAAAACAAAGATTTTCTGAAACATAGGAACTTTCGATAAAAATCCGGCTTCATCAATTTTTAGCCATTAAGGATACGTCAAATGGACGGTCGAACGAACGGACTCAGTCCAAAAATAAAATTGAAATTTCGATAAAAGAAATATTTTATTGCAATTTCAGCTCAAATCAGCATACAATGATGGAAATGAAAACTCTGCAACTGGTTTCGGAGTAGAATCCGGTTCTTCATCCGATTTCATATCGGTAATTGATTGGGAACTTATTGGCGTGGTATTAATATCCTCCTCAGTTGTAATCGTTTTAGTATGAAGTTCATTAACTTCTTTCACATCTGCTACGGAGTGCGGTGTGTGAATTGGATTTTCTTTTTGCGTGACTTCATTCCGTTGTGCTTCTTCCACCTAGATATAGAAACAAAATGTAATAGTCTTGTAGAAACAGGGTTGAATCTAGAATTAATCGATGTAAAGTAATATACTGTATTAAAATGATCAGCATTTTAAAGACTTTAGCTTTCTAATGGTGCAATTCATTTTTTCTAAAAACTAAGTTACAATTCAACGCTTTTTATGTTTTGATGAAAACCATACTAAAATGTTATTGGGCATAATTTTTTTCTTGGATATTGAAATAGATCAACTACTGATTACTTTGAAAACAAATATGTCTTGATATTTTATTCACTATAGTTATTGCAAGTTGCTAACCATTTGAGCATAAATCTACCAGGCTATAATACAATTTTAAATAAAAAATACTTATTCATTTCTTGTAATTTTTTTGGCTACCAGATTTAATTCATTGCCCAAGATTTTGCTAATATATATATTTTTATCTGACTTTTTTGTAGCGTAAAAGCTGTTATTCTAGCTAATCAACTTAATGAACACAAACTTCGCAATGCAATTATATCCGCTATTGGCTATTTAACCATCCATTTCTAGTTATGTTAGCTGAATGTTAAATTACCAAATCATAATTACTGCTAGTGAAAAAGCATTCTCGTTGAAATGTGTTCAAAACTTATAGAGCCAACAACAAATGTAAAGCTTTAGATTTGTTAACTAGATATCAACTCTACTTTACCACTGTGTAAAACTCAAAATATAGAAAAACCTGACGCAATGCATTACATTTCATCATGTCATGCAAAACAGTTCCTAAAGCTACTTTAACTTCTTTAGAGAACTTGTATCATAATATATTGAAATCGCTAAAGTAACTCGTTAAAGTAACTCATCCATCACTCGATACTACTTGCACAAAAGCTAAGAACGCTTATTTAAATTTCATCAGAGAACTTGGTATAAAATATTGAACTCGTAAAAAGTAACTGGCTAAAGTAACTCATCCATCATTCGATACTTACTTGCACAAAAGCTAAGAACGCTTATTTAAATTTCATCAGAGAACTTGGTATAATAAATTAAACTCGTAAAAAGTAACTCGCTAAAGTAACTCACTATATCACTCGATACTTACTTGCAAAAAAGCTAAGAAGGCTTCTTTAATTTCATCAGAGAACTTGGTATAAAATAATGAACTCGTAAAAAGTAACTCGCTAAAGTAACTCGCTACGTCAATCGATACTTACTTGTACAAAAGCTAAGAACGCTTATTTAATTTCATCAGAGAACTTGGTATAATAAATTGAACTCGTAAAAAGTAACTCGCTAAAGTAACTCACTATATCACTCGATACTTACTTGCAAAAAGGCTAAGAAGGCTTCTTTAATTTCGTCAGACAATACATCATGAGCGTATCTACACGTATCGCCATTTTTACAATATTTGTTGAAATAATAAAACTTGCACGGCCATTCTCCTAAAAAAAGAACAAGTAAAATTGATTATAAAGCCCTGTTTACATGCAGACTTTTATTTAGTTGAATTGTTAATCATTGTTGATCATAATTGTTGATCATCATTATTGTTTGTGTGCTTACAGGGTGGCCACACAAAATCATTTATGAATTTCCATGACTTTTCCATGACTTTTTAAAGAATTTCCATGACTTTTAAAAGAAACTAAAATATATTTTTCCAAAAACTGACACTTCATTATTAGTAAATGAAAGAGTAACCAAAAGGTACAACTTTAAGTGAAATCATTTTTGTTAAACCTAACAAAAGCAGTTAGAAGTAAATCAAGCTTGTAAATTTAACCTCCTGATATTGAGCAAATCTTAAAAGTAAAGTAATTCTAAACTTTGTAAAAAAGCTCAATTGCTTCTTGATACCTATTGTTTAGCAATCTTTAAAATGCAATTATCTTAAAAACTGTACTTAGAAAGTGGCTCAAATTTACACAGGATACTAGGGTGTTTCTATGTGTAGTTCTAAAAGAAAGGGCCATGCTTTGACAAAAAAAGAATGCATTTACATAGACAAAAAAAATGCATGTACATAGTGTTGGTTGCATATACATGTTGTATTACCAATTTTTAAAGTGCTGCTCTGGGTTTATTTCTAAGCTTCAGAATAAGATATGTAGCACATCTTTTCCTTGTTACTTCTACTTTTTTTGACAAAATTATAAAAAGGATATATACTTTATTTTGAAATTTACATGCATAAGTATCTTTAAGTTAGTGCGCAATTAGTTGGTGGCAATTATACAAATAATGAGCGCTAAAAATGTCAGCCATCATGGTTGGCTGACGGAGAAAATTTTGAATTGCACGCCTCCTGTTAGTCTTCAAAAGGACATCTAGATATTTGTTTGATAATTTTTAACTTGATTTATTCTATTGAGATCTTTTTTTTTGCGTTTTGATAGGTGTCAGTGACTTTATTCTAGCATAGAATCCTTATGTTAAACAAAGCAGGTAGTAAAGAATATAATTGATTACAAGCAGGGTTTTAAAATTATAAGCCTTTAAATAAAATCATTGTCAGAAGAATAGCAAAAATAAACTGAGAAAAAAATAAAATTCTGTCTGTTTTATAAAAGCTCCATGACTTTTCCATGACTTTGGGTCAAAAATCAGGAATTCCATGACTTATTCCAGATGAAAAATTCTATAAATTTAATAAGTATTCCATGATTTCCATGACTTGTGGCCACCCTGGCTTAAAAATTAAACTTTAAAAAAAAAAAACACTTCTTTCTACAGAGGTAAAATCTTCTATATATATTTATTTTTAGAAGGGTTTACCACTATAAAAAGAAAGCTATAATTATAAAGGGAGCGTGATTCGAATTCACGGCCTTATGTTAGATCCGGTATAATAAGGACTGAATAACTTTAAAAATAGTAAGATAAATTAATTTCTTTGCACTGTAGACAGATACAATTAGCTTTCTTACCGTGTAGAAAGAGACAATAAGCTATCTTACTGTGTAGAAAGAGACAATTAGCTTTCTTACCGTGTAGAAAGAAACAATAAGCTTTCTTACCGTGTAGAAAGAGACAATTAGCTTTCTTACCGTGTAGAAAGAGACAATAAGCTTTCTTACCGTGTAGAAAGAGACAATTAGCTTTTGTACATTCTTGCCGTATGTAAAATTTACAAAGCGCCATTTTCTTATCAGGCGTGATATCATGAGAGAACTGACATTCGTCACCCTAAATAGAAAACAAATAAGTTAGTGGCCCCATCTGGTCTTTAGGTTTGTAAAATGTCAATTAATGACCTTATCCGTTCATTAGATTTTGAAAAAATGTAAACTAACGTCCCGATCTGGTCTTCACATTTTTAAAATATAAACTAATGACCTCACCTGGTCTTTAGATTTTCAAAATGTAAAAACTTAATCTTGAATTAACATGCCATATACATTGGTCCTCGTACATTGTTTTTTCTGTTAATAAAATTAAGCGAAAGTCCAACCTGGCTAAATAACATATGTTAACATACCATCGTACAATTACCATGTCTTTTGAAATGAACGCACGGTTGGGTTTTATTATACGCACGCTTATCTTGCTCCCTTATTCGGTTCACCCGTTGGTTTTCCATGAATTTAGCACGTGATTCAAGGGTGGACTTTGAACGTTTTTTTCTCTTTTTAGTAACATCATTGTCTTGATAGTCATGTGGCATTGCTATAAGAGGAATCAAATTAGAGAAACTAATATTTATAACCAATCAAAATAGAGAGAATTATATTAATAACAAATGAAAATAACGTAAAACAAATAACCTTAAAGTGAATTATTTTTGAGGATTTCTCGGAGTTTGTCATTCATTTTAACTGCAAACTAGTCCGGTAACAGTAAAAATCGATAAATCCGATTACCAATAATTGGCGTCTACGAAAATTAGTCCAACAACGGGACAATGATCCACTACGGTAACTAATCAAAAAGTTACCATAAAATTAAATACAAAAGTAAAGCTAATGCGTTTTCTCAAAGAGAACACCATAACTTAAACTGGCGCAAGGCTAAGAACAGCTTGTAGTTTTAATATGAAGTGAATTTACAGATTTATAGCAGGCAGTAGAAAGTAATGGCAGTGAAGAATCAGGTAAATAATAAACCTGGTAAAAAATTATAAAAGTCTTCCTTAGACAATATTCAATATTTGTTAAAAAGTAATATAAATCACATACCTTTACGCTTTTGCTAAAATAAACAAAAATAAAATTTTAATAACCAATTTAAAATGTTGCATTGTGGTATATATTGTTTATGCTGCAACCATCACTAATCCACAAGACTATCATGTTAGATATGTTAGACAAGGAAATGTTGAATTGGATTAGCTTTCAGATATTTACGAAATGCTATTATGATATATTCTATATGGAGATATGCAGAAATCCATAGTAGTATAGTAGTAGTATCCTAGGGTTAGAGTTTATGTCAGGGACTTTTCCCTACATTTTCCATTTTCCATATCATGTTATTCTTAAATGACTCCTCAATGAACAAGCTTAAAAGACAATCTTGCCAATTGAGCGAACAAATTAATATTGCGGCTTTCAAAACTAAAAATGCAGCCGCTCGCGGCAGCCAAGTCAGCGATCAATAGGTAGCATATGGCCATTTTTAACATAAATGCTGTC
>JAYJMI010144981.1:0-10337 GCA_036873855.1 Sarsia tubulosa
GCTAGTCGTTCTCCGCTTTTCCCGTTCCGACTCCCGAACCCGGGTTTTCCATAAAAAGAACGACTATACCTAGTCTACAATAGTTTGAAAAACTTTCCTCATTTTATTCCAATAGAAAAGATTGTTGTACAATATTATTCTAAGAAAAAATACTCTAAAAATAATAAAAAATGCGTATTAGAAAATTTATTCAAACTGCTATTGGTATCAAATGATTAATTTGAAAGTTTTGTAAGAGATGATTTTAAAATAAAGCGTAGTAATATATAAAGTGGACATATAAATAAATACCATAAACAAAACAATGTGTAAACACAATCAGAAAAAAAAATATTATAAAGAAAGTGTTATTGTAAGACAATTCTTCAAGATAATGTTCATTCCACATTACAAGTGCATCGACGTTTGTCTATCATTTGTATTTGTCACAAGATTTATACAACTTCATATTCTCCTTTGATGGCTTTCATCAAACAACATGCGAATACAATACCGAGGATCTAAAGAACATAATTATAGAATGTTAAACGATCAACTAAATTTGGGGAATTCCTGAGGGTTTATGTTTACCTACATTTCCCTTCATTAAGGATTTTTGAGCAAGACAGGTACAGGAGAATAAGGGTTTGAATTGAGGACATCCTTTTTACTTTTTTAAACGATTTTTTAAAAATGTCTAAAAATGTTATTGCCTTTAGAAGTTTAGCTGATTCATTGGCCTGAAATCATGCAGCAAATTGATAATCCCTTAGGACCCCTTTAATACTCAGCCCTCGAAATTCAGACTTTCAAAGGTCAGCATTTTGTGCTATTTCAGGTCATACATGTCTTCAAGGTCGGCTTTAAGTTAGCTTTTGCTGAATGCTGACCTTGGTTTCAAGGGATGAATACTTGGTACCTTTATACTAGTGATAACATAGAACGGTCAGATAACACTACTAACAAATTGGAGATTTAGTTAAAACTGTTTATATCACATACCTGGATGAATGCAACAGCTAAAGCGACAGCACCAATAACAACTAAATTATCTTTAACAAAGTCACTGAAAGCGGCTTCACAAGTTTTATCATATTTTGCTGCATTACAGTCTTTATCTGGATGACATGTGTCAGGTGTATTGTCGGCGCATGTTCCGTTAGCGGTGTGTGAACCATATGTTTTATCTTTTGATCCGCAACATTTGAAGTAGGGTTGAGCCCAGTCCATTAATTTCTTTGCTCCTGGCTCATCAGTGTTGTAGTAGTTTTCTACAGCTCGTGCAATAGCATCATCAGCTTTGTCTTCAACCTAAAAAAGCATACAAGAGTATTATTAGTAAGAAGAAGTAAATAAATACACTCTACTTACTTAGTAAGAACAATTTTATAAGAACATGAGCCTCATTTTTTCTGTTAAAATTTTATTATCTCAGAAACTATAAAGTTGAAATATTTTTTTATCACCAATGAAAAGAGCTCATCAAGGTAAGTTGTTTAACATGTTTCTGCAGGTATGGGTAGTAAGAGTTTTTCAGAAACTGACTTCAAAAATAAGAACAGATGAGGCTCGCTCCAGTTTTTCCTGTTTTTATAAAAAAAAGAGTGTACGAAGATAGCACAGAAGTAATATATTTTAGAATATATTCAATCATTTGCAGCACTTGAAATATATTTATAAATCAAAATTACTGTAAACTTTTGCGAAAATTTTTTTTAAAGAGCAAATGTCTAATGTAATGCATTGCTTCTGATATTCCTAAAATAGTGTTTACATAATAAGCAGTTCAAAAGATCAGAATATTTATTGGGAAGCAATTGTCTTCTTCATCTTCCAAAATATGCAGATCAGCAAGATTTATCCCTGCAAATACTTAATTTAAATACTTTTTATAAGACATTACCTTCTTTTTGTATGCAAATCCAATTGCTCCACAAACAATTTCTAAGATAAAGATGATTCCAAGAAGAACTGAGAAGGTTGTAACCATGCAATAATTTTCTTTGATTGCACCACAACATCCAAGGAATCCAATAACAAATACAATAACACCAACAATAATTAAAAACACAGCTACATTGGCAAAACTACTATCAGCATATGAGAAATAATCTCCATATTTGTCTCTAACAACAGCTCCAACGATAATTAAGGCCAATCCACTAAGCTATAAAAACAAATTATATCATCATTAAAATTTGTAACTAACAACACACCCCTTTTGATGATTCATAAAAAACTAATTCAAAAAGATTCAAGACAATATTGATAATTAAAATTTATTCTTTATGTTAAAAATAATGGTATAATTGGGCAATTAAATATAAAACTCCAAAAGTTCTTTGTTCATAAAAGCATGTTTTAACAAAAAACTATAAAAAACATAAATTGACATATTTTTATTTACTTTAGAATTTGATTTTGTATATTAAAAATAAAATTATCATGAAATCAAATATTTTACACACCCCACCATCGTTGACAAAGCAAACAAACAACAAAAAAAGATGATCATTTTTTTTTGAATTCTCTCATCGCCCTTGGTAATATATATGTGATTTCACTTTTTTATTTTGCTTTCTCATATATTATCAAATAGAATACTTGTGAAAATATTCATATGCAACAAAGACAAGTTCCTTTAAACTTTTAGCTTCTTTTAGTTACAAAATATAAGATTTTCCTCCCCAAACCTTAGCTAATAAACATAATGTAAAAAAATTGCAACAACTAATCAGTTGTTTCTAGAAACACAACAAGGACAACTTTTTTAACTTCAAAATATAGTAAAGAAGGTCGAGATATAAAACATATAAAGCAAAAAAACAAAAATAATACTACACTAAAACTCAAAGGTGAAAGTTTCCTACAGTACAAAACTTTTACTTAGTTTGAGCACTTTTATTAGCACCATCATCCCATCATAGATAATGAAACAAAATCTTAGTTTGTCACTTTTCATTATGCAAGTTTTAAATTTATAAATCTGTCGACCAGACTGACGTGTGTTCTGTGGCTGTTTGTATTCGGAACTTTAAAACCAAAAAAACATTGCAATAATAACTTACCCAAAATAAGAAATTGAAGAAAAACATCAAATATTTGATGACATTCATTGATCCAGCCACCATCTTGATAAATTGTTTCTTTTCGATGCAAAAGTTATAAAGTTCTTTTTACTACGTTCGTAGAATTTCCTATCGACAAGCTTCGTTTTCTGAAGTGTATTTTTTCTCACATCGAAGGGGCGTACATATTTAGTTCTTATTACTAAATCCCAGTCCTTTTTTAATTCATTATCCAATCAGTAACTTGTTAGAAAGAAATAATGACGAAATTATGAACTCGCCACCGCAGAGATAATTTAATTTTGTTTTTGTTTCAAAATTGTAAAATAAAGACTTCTTATTTATAAATTTGTAAAGACCTCCGACCGTTTGTTGATTTCGACTAAATATTCACATTAATTAATATTTATTTGCCTATTATCATTTTATTAATGCATTAGATAATAAGTAAGTGTGCTTATATTATTGTAAACTATAGCAAAATGATTTGCTTTGGAAAGTCTGTGTTACTTGGAATGTTATGATATTCTGACGGGAATTCGTTAACCACCTGTTAAAGATCCATATAAACTGTCACGTGTTAAAGCAAAGCATCGCGTTTGTGTGCACCTGTAGATACTGTTGAAGATCTGGAAACATGCACTCGATTTCCTCGCTCTCTTAATTTATTAGGAGGGTAATCAAACCATGTTCCCAGAATATTTTTGCGAAAGAGAAGAAGGCGAAGAAATACTTCTCATAGTAGCAAAAAGTTATTCTGGAAACGAGGTTTGAAGGTAATAGTTAGACTAGATTAGTCGTAAAAAAACGGATTGGGAAAATCGGAAAGACATACCGGGAGAACAATATGGAAATCCCGTAAAATTCCCGCGGCTATATTTAAGAAAGGACTATACCTAGTCTAGGTAATAGTAAAAATGGCACTTTTTTTCATTATTATGCCGCAACGCTTTTGGCCACACGGGCATCGGAGAAAGCAAGAGCAGACTCATCGACAACGCAGACGACGCCAATGTTATCAGCACCATCCTATATTTCTCCTCATCCGAAAATCAAAATCTCATTTTGATGGCCATACGATACGACGACACACTATTAGACTAATTGGATTCTCTATATAGTATGTACTTAATTTCAAATTTGAACGACATATTCTTTCAACCTTTTCATCAATTTTGAGCGTTGCCCAAATGTCATTTATCGCCTTTTTGTCTGTCATTAATTTAGACCAGATTTATCCGGGGTTTTTATATGTAAAAACTGGGTTCGGAAAACCGAACAGTAAACCGGGGCTACTCAGATCTGAGATTACGGGGAAATAAATTATGTACGGCGGAAATATAGAAGAACGACTACCTTTATTTTTTTAACGAGTTTTACGAGTTTACTACATCTATTATACTTTAATTAGGTAATTCAAAAAATTGGTCTATTAAATACAACTTTCACTAAAAACTTCTATAACTTCGAGGATATAGTCATGTGCTATGATTGTTGTGTTTTGATATATGATCATGACGTATTGCATAGATTTTAAACACGTTTTATTCGTGTTTTTGTTCTTGTTGAAATAACGAAAGCAATCATGAGTTAATGTAACAATATATTTTATAAAAATACAAAATATCCGTTGTTAGAAAGCTGTTCTTTACCCTTCGTTTATTCAAGCCCTTTATTGTTATGATATATTGCGAAACGTTTTTCTTGATTTTTGAGAAACTCTTTGTTCTAGAAACTATTGTTCTTCCAGAAACGCTTTGTTATTTCAAAAACCATGATATGAGTAATTACAGAAAACTTTTATTACAGAAACTATCTTGTATCCTTACTATTATTTCAAGCATTGTAAATTACTCCATTTATCCTTATTTATTTGTTAACTTGATTGTACTCTCGGGTGTCGAATAAACGGGGGGTCATAATAACCGGGCAACCTCGTCCCCAGAATAATTTTTCGCAAGAGAGGAAGGCGATCTTCTCTTAGCGAATATTTATTCTGGGAACGAGGTTGTATAACCGGGGGGAGGCTGGAAAAAAACTGAAATTCAATAAACGGGGGGGGGGTCCTAATAGTTGGGTGGGTTGGAAAAAAATATAAAAAAATTCAAAGAAACAGTACTTTTCATAAGTAATTGGGTAATACAAGAATTGAAAGTTCATTCACAACTTGGGCTTGAGTGTCGGGGTGTCGTTCCCGATGTACCGCTTATGACAACCTGAATTCATTAGATTACAAATAGACTTCTGCAATGCTATGAATAGTTATACTTTTCCCCCTAACCTGTTTGGATGTTTGATACTTGTATTGTTTAAGAGAAATATCAAATGACGTGTTTATTGCTATAAAGTAAGAATTTTATAAAAATCCTGGGAATAGTTTAGATTAGTACCAGCTTGCTAGTATTTACTACGCACTTTACTATGATACTTAGAGGGTAGGGTTTGGGGTCTTTTGAACTAAATCGCCAAACTTGAATAGAGTTAAAGGTTTACCTGGCAATACATGAATTCTACAATTATTCTTTCTGAATATCTCTTATTAGACTTTAGAAAAGTCGTTCGCTCTTAAATACGGTCGGAAGTCGACAAATACGGGTATCAGAATATTCAAGAGTTTTCTTCCTACCCACATTTGATTTTTTTAAACGACTTAACTATTACGCAATTTTAAAAATTTTAATTAAGTAGACATTGCATTTCCTTGTTTTCTTAATTGGGGTATTCTAGTAGCTATATATTTATTACTTACATTAGTAGCCTCGTAATGCTTTATGTTGATAGTTAAGTATTAACTAACGAACGTAATTTCTTTCACTGTTGTCAAGGTTTCGTCGTTGTTGTCAAGAGTATTATTGTTAGCAGTATTCCTTTATTTGTCAAAAACAATTAAAATACAAATAAGTTGCAAATAGATTTGAAAAAATGTTATCGTAAAATAATAATGTAAAACTCTTAATTTTGGTTTAGTTCAACAAAGATATGATGACTACCTTAGGCCAAGGACTGAAGTTTTAAGTTATTTATCGATTTTCATCTAAGTATATCAAAAGCAATTTAGAACCAACTACGTTTAAGATTTACAACTTCTACCATAACAAAAACGTCTATTATATCGTGGAGAGCATAGTGTCAAGTTTCAATTACCTAGCAAATTAAAGGTACTTACTCATGTAAAATCATTTTTGTGAAACCTATATTAAAATTAATGTATTGTAAAGAGCAGTTGGAACTCAATAAATCTACCTTAAGGGGACTAATTTTAATTTAACTGAGCATTTAATTTCGTGAGTAGAAAAAATTTACGTTCTCGAATGGACGAAAATTAATCCCCTTAAGGTATTAAAAATCATCTCATTCGACTCAGCAGACTGATAGTAAAATAACTCCAAACTTTGTTAATAAGCTCAACTGCTTCTTGGTTCTTTTGTTAAGCGGATTTGAAATTGAAATATCTCAAAACTAAACATGAAAATTGGCTCAAATGTTCAAAGGATACTGCTAAGGTGGAAATATTTCATCGCATTAGGGATTAATTTTTTTGGCCAAAAAAGATGAGTAATACATTTAAAGTGAAACTCGGATTAAATAGTAAATACAATTGTACAAATACTACATAGTTGACTTAAGTAACCATACTGCCACGAAACAGTTATTATAACAGTAGTTTTAAAAAGTAAATCTTACAGTCATCGACCCAATACTCGGACACGTATTGGTTAAGTTATTATAGTTCCCAAATTTTATAAAAAATGGAAACAAGAAACGGCTTGACTTTAAAGTGGCACTGCCTCAGAAATTTTTATTAGCCGATTCTAAGCCTTACGCCTTATTTGATATCGTATGGAAAAAACGAAATTAGTAAGGCGCTTCTAATAAGCAAATAAAATTTTCTGAGGCAGTGCCTCTTTAAAGCATCTAGCCTAGTTTCGGCCATCCTTACAAAAAAAAAGCCGTCAAAAAAAGCCGTACGGTCTATAAAGCATCTTTAAAAAATCATGCGATCTCTAGAAGGTCACGTGGTACGATCACCAACCTAATATGTATTATTAGTAGTAGTATTCCTTGGTTAGTTTTTCAATCTGACTTGGTTAATATTAAAATTACTATAAAAAATTTGGAACTAAAAAGTTATTAGACTAGATTAGTCGTAAAAAAACGGATTGGTAATGTACGCAATATGGAAATTACTACGCAATATGGAAATCCTGTAAAATTCCCGCGGCTATATTTAAGTAAGGACTATACCTAGTCTAAAAAGTTATTAAAAAGCCAAATTTGGTATAAAAGTAAACATATATTTATTAACAATATTTATTTACAGGCATAAAACTTAATTAGGATAACTTATTACCAGAAGCACCTGCTGCAAACTTATTGACTAAAACTAAAACTTTTAAACCTCTGGATTTAACCTATATTATGCAGATTAGCAATTATTATGACAATGAGTCTACAACTTTAGACAAAATTGTTGAGCTATATTTACTCTTTAGAAAAATTCAAAATTTCAAAGTAGAATTGCATAGCATATTTCTACAGTTTTACGCTTTTAATTGAAAAGTTGAAGCTTTCGTGTTGAAGAGTATGTACAAGACTGGTAAAGCAAGTATTTTCAGCTTTGTCACGTGATTCCTTGATACCCAAGTTACTTTAAAAGTCTTTTTCACCAATTGATCCTGCCAATAATAATTCCCGCTTTAAAAACTATTTGAAACTTAATTCTATGTTTGTGGTGAAATTATTCGAATTATGTTTTTGATTGTAGATGACGTTGTCAATCAACATGATATGTGATATTATTAATACTACCTAACAATTAACATCTGATTAGCCTTATGTTGTCCATTCTTTAATTAAGGTTTTTAGCTAATAAACATAATTTAATTTGTTGTTGTCAAGGGATTATTTTATGTTGACAGCATTCTGTTGACTCATAGGTTTTCCATTAAATGTTGTTAAGGTTATTATTTGCATTTTATACATCCTGGAACATCCATTTTTCCAGCGAAGGAAAAAATTTAACAGGAGGCAAGCCACGATGACCTGATAAAATATATTAAAAACAACAACAATTCGAGAAACTCCTACACGGTATAACAGAATGAAGGGCCATGTATCTTTATAGATACAATGCCATTCATTTTTGCCAAGTTTATTTCGAAATGAGGGATATTTAAAGTTTGATATATGAATAGGAAACTTTATCTTAAAAATTTGGTGCAGAACTGTAACTTCAAGAGAAAGGAAACGACATTTATAACTGTTATATAGATGTAAAATATCATTATTAATGTAACAGATATATTTACAGAAAGTGTTCAAGCAAGGCCTTGTACTTTTTCTTATTTGAAGATTTTTTGGTGTTACCAAAAGCGTTTAATAAAGATTTAATCATGCATTGATCAAAGTGAAAAAGATTGGCTCTATCAATTGGCACGATTGTGGAATCAAGGGGAAAATATGTAACCACATGAAAAAAGGAGCTTCGTGCCCAGTCTTGTAAATCAATGCCTTCCCCTCCCCTTCAGAAATCTAGTGACATTGGATTCGAACTGCTTGCTGTGATTCGCTCTTTTCTAGCTTGTAATAATGACATAAGTCATTCGAGTCAGTATAAGACGGCTAGCACAGTCAGTTATAGCGCCGTTGATCTGTAAAGGAGGTCGTTGGTTCGAAAACCACTTCCGCTTAAACTTCTGCATATATCTCCACGCTCTCCATATAGATATTCAAGTTTTGTTGCAATGACACATTTTTCTAAGGCCCGATGAATATTATCGTCGATGCTGTTAATTTAAATGCTGTAGTTTACAATCCAATTCAAGATTTGTATTGTTTTTTTACATCTTTTACTTTAGATAGTTGAGACAAAACTAGCCAACAATAGCAAGCTGCAAAAGGCTTTTCCCTTAAACCTTAACAGGAACTTGTTTAAATGAAACGTAGAAAATCACTCATTAGTTTAGATGACGATGTAAACTAATGTAATTCGTGTTATTTTTAATACCCCTAACAATTCTATAATTAACATCCAATGATAAGCCTCTTACTGTATATAGATATTAACATTCTCAGTTAAGGTTATTAATTGGCAAACGTAAATTGTATTTTGTTGTTGCCAAGGTTGTTGTCCACAATAAGGCATCGCATGCTCACGTGACAAGACTTCCTGGTTCCCCTCCCGTTCCCTTGATAAATAGTAGAAGTGGAAAATAACTTATCCATCCCCCAATCAAGGAAATTATAGTAAAACAGATTCAGTAAAATAACTAGGTGCAAACATTAAAAACTTTATGAGAGAAAAGAAAAGAAATTTCATTTTGTAAGCAGATACTATGAGTAGGAAAAAGGGCAACTAATGTTGAATTACTAGCAGTATTAGCACGATACTAACTATATACAAATATCAAATTTTTAAATACTTCCAACGATTTATATTCATATACAAATCTATTTTCTTATATAAAACCTTACAAGAGGAATGTTTTGGTCTCTTCTTTATATGGCAATGGTCTTTTCAATGAAACAGAAACTAAAAAAAATACTAAAATTTCGTTAAGATCACCTGAGTGGTTTATGGTTTTGTCCCGAAAAGACAGCTATTCACGAGGTTGGATGAGTATCGTGGGTTCGAATCCCGCTCGGAGCTCTAACTTTAGAGTTCAAGTTGAATAAACTAAAATTTCGATGTGTAACTTCCCTTTGGAGAAAAATACTTATAAAATGCAAAAGTTATACTCCTCCAAATTCCTATAAAGTGAATACGAGACAAGACAAATACCCAAAAGACATGAAACAGGACTAAGAATGTTTTCACATGCAATTTAAACAAAATTGAAGAAAGAATGAGTTTTTTTGGAGAAGCTAGTTCTATCCATCCTATACATCCTATGCATCCTGTCATCCATCCATCCATCCATTTAATAGTATAATGCATTAGATTTTGTTTATACCATCTCGAACTCATTAAGGCGCAGACGAGTTGGGAAAATAATTAAGTTGGTTAAAAACAAAATATCGATTCAAGCAGATGTTTTCATCAAATGTAAAACAAAAATTATGACCAGACTGTTTAGGTGAATACAAACTCGTAAACCAGTGCGCTCTTATAAGAAGCTAAAAGAGGCACTGGGCACATGCGATTGGATTCTATAAATTCTTCAAAATATGGTCAATATATGGCCATATTTCCACGCTGATGTCTGGCCAGACATATGAATGGAAATTACGTAGATTTATATTATTTTGGCAGCTTTTTATTTTTAATAGAACACACTGAACACAGACTGG
>JAYJMI010145203.1:0-10336 GCA_036873855.1 Sarsia tubulosa
TTTGTGTTTTTGTCAATGAAAGAGCTGATGATTCGCCATAGGTATACATTTGCATTGTTTTTTAATACTGCTCATTTTCTGCATGATAGTGCCATTTGATGAAGAATATCAGTTACCGTGGATCCACTGGTAAACTATCCCTTGTTTGGCAAAAATATACCGGGAGTCCACTGTTAATCCATCCCTTGTTTTTCAACAAATAAAAACAGTGATAAACTCAACCATTTTTGGCAAAGTTAGCCAAAATTGTCTTTATAACCACTGAAGAACTGAAGTACAAAATTGAAGCTTATGACAGTATGGCGGTTTTCTATCGGTGAAGAATGGTGAATGAACTTTTATCACTATGGTTTATTTTGTTACTGACAAGACACTCTTTTCGACACGCTAACTGTCACACTTTTGCTGTTGTGCCGATATGTTTCAGATGAACCAATTGACTTTTCAATCCGAATATCCACTGTTTGTCTTGACATAATATCTTTTTCACACGTGGGAAACATAGTGTTTCATATCTTCAAATTCAAAATGTTACTCGTGTAACATGTAGTTAGTTCTTTGTTCATATTAACTTTTTTATTATGTTTACTTATTCATACTTTATATTTTGCGTTGTTACTTTGTTTTGCCTTTTCTGTTACATTAGATTAAAAGCTTTTTGCTAGGGCGTTAACAAACCTCTGTCTTTTTCTTTGTTCGCTCCATGTTGTCCCGAGTAGGGCATATTTGCTCCAAGTTGTCAAAAAGACTTTTCCCGTAAATTCCCGAAAACATACTCGAGCCAGAACATACATAATAGACTGATAGGCAAATTTCAAATTTTAAACTGGGGGTCTATTAGTAATCGATTCCTTGTTTTAAAGATTCTGTGATTTAACAAAAACATCTGTTGGTCAAATCTGTTTTTTACTTGTTAGGTATTCAAAGACAAATCAGATGAACGTAAAATATTGAATCTCATGGTTAAATGTCCATATTTTGCTGATGGATGTACATGGACAGGAGAGTTGAGGGAAGCTTTGGTAGGTGCACTTAAAACAATGTTATACATTCGTACAATAACTTGTATGTTGATTATGGTTATAAATAAAAATTATTGTTATGCTTAATAACAACAAAATAATGTAGCGATATTTTTTAAAACTTGGTGAGTGAGTGAGCAGGACGAGCAGATACTTATCTACTCACTTAGAATTTATTTTATTGTTGGACCCCCGGCTATGCCGAAGGGGTCCTATAAATTCAGCTCCGTTCGTTCGTTCGTCCGTAACACGTTTTTCTCAGAATCCCTTCATTAGGTTTTTCTGATTTTTTGCATGAAGTTACAGGGTCATAAATGAACAAAGTGACAAAGCCCGATTTTTTTTGAAAATTCTTGTTGTCCTGGAAACGAGGTCAAAAGGTCAATTTTGGCCCAAAAATGGACTTTTTTCAAAAATTTGCATTTTTTTGTGAAGCTGTATTCTTTATCTAAATCCAATTTATTAACTCCAATTATCATTAAAAAAAAATAATCGGGGGTCCAATAGTAATTGATTCCTTGTTTTTATTATTTTCAGAAACATGAGAAATTATGCTGTAATAATAAATTAATGGTGAGTTTCATCTTGGTTTGTTTGCAAGTTTTTATCATTACCTTGTATCTGTCTGTTTGTGTGTCAGTTTTTGCAAGGATTCAATTTCACAGCCTTGGGAATTTTATATATTAAATGGATTAAAATTTTTTTGCTTCACTGATGGAGTCCTATAAATTCAGTCACGTTTGTCTGTTCATTCTTTCTTCCAATGATTTCTCAGTATTGGTTCATTAGTTTTTTCTTCTTATGCCAGAAATCCATCCATAAATGTTAAAATTGACAGTGCCAGATTTTTATTGAAAATTCTCATTGGCGTAAATGGGGCTAACTCTTGAGCCGAAAATAGTCATTTTGCCATGCATGTCAAGATCTTCATTAAATTTTTTTAATATTTTTTGTATAAGTTAGAATATAGTAAGAGGAAAATATGACACTATTCCTTAATTTCTGTAAATTCTTCCTTTGGATAAATGAGAAATAGTTGTGCTTAAAATATACATTATGCCATGCATAGTGCTTTCAAGCTATTCTATTTAATTTCAAAATTATCACTGGAAAACCAGCTGTCAATCTTTCTTGTTTTAAATTAAATACGCGTGGTCCAATCAAAGAGATTAAAAATGGAGAAATTGCAAGTTTAACAATTGAAGGCTACGTTATTATGTATTGTTGTTTTTCGATAAAACAGTAAATTAATGTATTTAGTTCCAATATTTTGTTCATAGAAAGATTTTGTTTTCTAAGCGATGTAAACATACTGTCTAAGGTTTTCTTTTAAAATAAAAAATAAAAGTAACGTTCAGTTTTTTATTTTTGTACTGTAAAGTTACCTTATCCTGAATTTTTACCTCAGGAATGACATCTAATCACATTAAGTCTAAGAGAGTGATCATGAAGCGGACTAGTCCTGCTACCTAGGTTTCAAACATATTCAGGCTAAAGATTATTTTACATAAAGGTAATTATTTTAACAAGCAAAGAAATAGGTAGCATCTACGAAGTCAGGTAGGCAGGCTAGCTAGCTCCATTCATGTGATCACCCCATAAAACAATAATTCCTGTTACATTTTTTTAGGTTTTGTAAAAACTTATAAGTTTTAAGTTTGAGTAATAAGCCACTGAATAGATGCTGTTTTCGTTTTTCAATCAAGTGTTACACCTACATCTTTGACAAGCTGAGTTTGAGTTTTTTATGAAATGTCTGTTAAAGTGCCGAGAAACACCTATAAACTTTGTAAGGTCAATTATCTTAAGAAGATAAATAAAAACATAAATCAAAGATAAAAAGGTTTAAATCTTTGACACCTCAAAACATGCTGTAACAATAACATCTTTAATTTTCCCCAAAGTATTTGACTGTATCTCTGGTTTTGCTACAGATAGCATCACTGGAGTTTCATGGTTTGGATGTTATTTCATTCTAAACTTCTATCAATGTGACTTCAAAAGTCTCTCTCAGCAATCCCTTCCAATAATAACAATTTATAGTAATTAGGTGAAAGTGACAGCATTCGGTAAAGCGATATTTAATTCTGGACAATTATACTCATTTGTACTAATTATACTCATATAGAATGGATGTTGCTGTATTTTTCTTTTGATAACATATATATTCTATAAGAGAAAGTATGCAGGAATTTGAACAGAGGGGATTTAAACCCATAACTTTTCTGTTAAGCCATGAAACTAACTGAGCCATAATACAGAGATTTCTTAGTATACTGATACTTTGTATTTCTTTTGAGGAAAAGAAGTGTAGAACAGTTTTATTTGTATCCTATACAGGTATCATTAATTGTATAATTGATAATAGTTGATAATAATAATTTAGAATCTTCTTCGTTTAGTATATTAAAATCTACTGATAAGATTTTAAAAAAACAGTAGAAATAATGTTTAATGATTAGATTAGATTTTTAGTTTCTCCACAGGAACAACAATAAGCCATAATGAGTGAGGCAATTACAAAGCAACTAGCTCAAGCACTGAAAGGTTATTTTCGTAATGAAGAATTTAGCGATAAAGTTTTACACATCATTGAAATGGAGGATGCTGCCAAGTTATCAACATATTCTAAAGAAACCAAGACTCAAGGTACTTTCTTAGTTAATAATATTAGAGCAAGGTTGTAATCTACCATAAAATATTCTCCATGACGATTTTCAAGAATATTCGGTTCCTTAACTTTGAAAAAAGGTTCTATAAACTCTTTTCCATAAGATTTATTTATTGGATTCCAGGCTTTACCGAAGGGTTCCTATAAATTTAGCGCTGTCTGCCTGGCTGTCAGTCCGTACTTTTGTCTGTAACATGTTTCCTCAGAAACCGCTCATTATTTGTTTTTGTTCATATAGATTTGAGTTAGAGTTATTATTAAATAAAATATTTCTATCAAATTATGCTCATTTACTGCATGATAGATTAAAAAAATTAACTTCACTTGTGAAATGGATTTTGATATCAAATTTTATAACTATTTATCTAATTTTTTAAACTTTTTTTTTTCGGGGGTCCATTAGTAATTAATTCCTTGTTTTTACTTGAAAACAGCATTTTTCATGATCGATATGGGTAGAAAAATACGGTAAACTTTATGAACGGAACACAAAATCTTTAGTAATATAAATTTCTGTACATTGTCTAACATATGACTTATTTAAGGAGCAAAAACAGACCTCAAAGGTATATATAATTTCAGATGCTAAACTGCGCGCGACTAGAAATCTCAAACGTTAAATTGAGGTGCAGATATTCTGGTAAAGCTAGCATGTTAGATGGAGAACACATTGTCGATAAAACTTGACTGATATTGAGATTGAGTGTTGAGTGAGGATTGAGCGAGTTCAAAGCTATAAAACAGAATAACATATCGTAAATAATAGTTAAGAGTTTATAACTCTTTCAAATAAATCTAAGAAATATTTACAAGTAATAACTCACTATTTACTGTGTGACCCTTGTGACGATGAACATTGTGCTTGAAAAGAATCGCACATGTTTGTGAATTGCTTTTATACGGCTCTCCCTCGTAGTTGTGTCTACTCATTCGCGGTGTCTTTGCGATTTATGATTGTCGTAACATATTTCATGACTGGTTCATCCATTAGGTTTTTTTGGACTCCCGGCTTTGCCGACGGAGTCCTATAAATTCAGGCTTGTTCATTCTTCCTTGCTTCTGTCTGTTACCATCTTTTCTAGGAATTGGCTCATTAGTTTTTTGTGATTTTTTGCATGATGATAGGCATTCATAATGATTTCGGTTTTTCTCAAAAATTCTGGTTTACCCGAAATTGGGGTATATGGGCCAAATTTGGGCCCAAAATAGACAGTATGCCCTGTAACTCAAGATCTGTTCATTAGAATTTACCAACTTTTCTCAGAATTGGCTCGTTATTTCTTTCGGATTTTTCTGATGTTTAGACATCCATAACAGCTAAGAACTGACGAAGCCAGATTTTTCTCGAAAATTCTTGTTTTCCCAATTTTGGGCCCAAAATAGACATTTTGCCCTGTATCTCAAGATTAGTTCGTTAAATTTTTCTAGTTTTTTGCTTGGAGTTAGAACGTAATAAGAGATAAAAAATGAAAGTATTCCTATATTTCCAAAAATTCTTGTTTTCCCAAAATCGGGGTAAATGCGTCAAATTCAGTGCAAAAATATACATTTTGTCCTTTATCTCAAGATCCCTTTATTAGTTTTTTGCATGAAGCTAGAACATAATAAGAACAAAACAATGACACTATTCCTATATTTCCGAAAATTCTTCTTTTGGGCAAGCGAGGCAAATTTGGGCCGAAAATGGACATTTTGCCCTGTATCTCAAGAGCTGTTCATTAGATTTTTCTAATTTTTTATACGATGTTAGCGCATAGTAAGAGGCAAAAAATGACACTATTTCTATATTTTTGAAATTTCTTGTTTTGAGCAAGCGAGGCAAATTTGGGCTAAAAATGGACATTTTGCCCTGTATCTCAAGATCCGTTCATTAGATATTTCTAGTTTTGTATTTGATGTTTAGTGCATAGTAAGAGGTAAAAAAATGACACTATTTCTATAGTTCTGAAATTTCTTGTTTTCAGAAAGCGAGGCAAATTTTGTTTCTTCATTAGATTTTTACATTTATCTAAAAAATAAATTCTAGGAGTCCACTAGTCAATCTTTCTTGTTTGATTCGTCGATAAAATAAATGCATTGTTTATTAAATTTATATTTTATATCAAGCTACACGTGGTACAGAAATTATTTATGAAAGTTTCAATAGCTTCTATAAACAAGGGATGGATTACCAGTGGACTCCCGGTATAATTTTTTAAATTTTTTTGAAAAAAAGATGTCAATATAAGAATTCTTAAATTTGACCTTTAGACCCTGTTTCCACGGAAACAGGAATTTTTCTAAAAGATATGGTTATGACACCTTTCTTCATTTATGACACTTTAACTTAATCAAACAAAATTAATAAATGGTTCCAGAGATTGGGTTACGTACTGTAATCAATTTTGATCTTTTGACCCCAGTTAGGCGCAAACAAGAATTTTCAGAATTATGACACCTATGTCAATTTATACCTTAAACTTATCTCTAACTTTGTGCAAAAAAATTAAAAGTATCTGATGTCTACTTCTATAGTTGTAATGTTTTGAAATGATAAAAAACCCTGTAAATACTTATATTTTATGACCTTGCAAAAACAAAGTTATCAGTTTTTAGGGTAAATTATTTAAAAAAAATTGTATCAAAACTCTACAACACTGTTTTTCTAATTCATCAAGATATGTTTTCATCATAGCTGTAGAAGAAGAGTGTAGTTCAGACAGAGACAGAAGTTCGAATGAGAATGGTAGCTCAGATCAACTTGAACATAGCGAGACAACACAAGTGAATGAATATAAAAAAGACGAACCTATTATAGTGGATGACGAAGCTCCTAAGAAACTATTTTATAACTGTTACTTTTTCTTATCAAAAACATTATCAGGGGTGGACGTAAAAAAAGTTGAAAATTTAATAAAAGACAATGGAGGTAGTTTTATTGACATCGAAGGAGCAACATATATTATTTCCCATTATTTGCTACCAAAAACTTCTAAAGCAGCCGACAAAAGGGAAAGAACTGTTCAGTGGGTTGACGATTGCATTACAGAGAATGAAATTAAATCTTCGTTCATAAATGTTTTATATCGACCAATTTCGATTAAAACAAAACCACTTGCAAAATTAATTTTAACTTTTGGAAATTGTGAAGAAAGTGAAAAAAATCTGCTTATACAAATTGCTATGCGATTGGGAGCTTCATATCAGGATTTAATATTTTCTCGACGGAATAACAACACCGCGACTGTTAGTACCCATTTTGTAATATGTAGTGAAGGTCAATCAGATAGTATTCAATTCAACACAGCCATGCAGTGGTCGATTCCATGTGTTTCAAAACATTGGCTATGGGAATGTTCAGAAACATTGGAAAAAGTAGACGAAACAAATTACATTATTAAGAGTATAAATAATACCAACAAAATTGTTGAAACTTCAAGCACGACTGAAAATGGCAACACTTACTCACTCTTTCCTGTTCATTCTATGATTTTATCCTTCAACAGTCAATACTTCAAAACATTGACTTGAGACTCGGGAATGCGAGAAACAAATTATAAAAACATTGTAGTGAAAGTAAATTCAGGCGAGGGAGTATATCTAGAGATCCATTCAATATATGATCAAGATGTTTTGAAAAAATTAAATGTTTTAGAGTTGCTTAAGGTCCTGGAACTAGCCGATCGATTTTTGTATGATTTATTAATAGAATATGGGTTAGAAGTATTACAAGCATTTAGTATCCAAACATTTGACCAATGCAAAGAAATCTTAGAGCAAGTTAAAATATTCAAATCTCTAGGTTCAGTATCGATGAATGAAGCTTATAATTCAATGAAAGATAAGTGTGGAAATTTTCTAGCAAATTATTTTCATTCACTAGAATGTTACCCATTTAAACAGAATGAATTTGCCATGCTACCAATTGATAGTTTATTAGTACTTTTAGGCTCATCTTGTTCATTTTTATGGCATGAGAACAATGTAATCCATTTTATTATTAGTTGGCTAGCAGCAGATAGAGAGAGACAGACAGAATACATTATTGAACATCTGTTAAAGAATGTGCGATACCAGTATATGACTTTAGCATATTTTATAGATGTCCTTTCAATTGACCATTCTATTTTATCAAAATGGCGAGGTTTTTCTCAATGGTGTTTAAGTATTACAATTTACCATGGCCTTTCAAAACATGAACGGGTAGGGCGAGGAATTAAATGCATAAAAAAAAATCGATCGCTATCAAACTCAAATACTGAGGTACAAAATTATGTTTTCAAATTAAAAAAAGGATATTTGTATGATAAATCATGCATGTATTCGCCGGTTGAAGGGGAAAGTATAATTTATCAAGGTTATTCTCTAACACCTTTTGTCCAATTACAACTTCAAAATGACAGTACCAGCCACCTGTTGTCTTTAGTACTACAGTTTGGGGACTCATCTACTCGAAAAGATGTAGAAAACTTTTACCTTAAATTTAATATTGCATTCGGAGTTTCCCCGGGCAACGTTACCCATGACCCATGTACAATAATTCAAGATGCTAATGCTAGTAATTTTATAAAACAACATTTCAGACAGTTTAAAGTACGGTTCTGTTTAACACATAGATTTATCAAGACTGTAGGAACAATTGACAAAGGGCTTTATGAAAAGTTTCAAGCTGACGGTATGAATATTTATATTCTGATTGGAGGAGCACAAACAGGAGAAAATATATCGTATGTAAAAACATTGTCTGATGTCAGCTGCTATCAAATCCATCGCAAGTCAACAACTACTTATGGATTACATGATAACTATACTGATATAAAATTAAGTGCAAACAAGATTCCATCGGGAAAGTATATTTAAATAAGACAACTTGCAATTAAGTTGTTATGAACCAATCACAAGTCAACAGCTTCCTTTGGTTTTAATAATAAGCGATCTTAAAGAAGATTCAATTTAGAAAGTTTAAAGTTTAAACGACCTTATTATTTATATAAGTATATGGCTCCTCATTAACAGCTTGTTGCAGCTATATAGTTAATTGGGAAATATTGCTTCATTAACAGCTTGTTGCTATATAGTTAATTAATTCATTAACAGCTTGTTGCTATATAGTTAATTGGTGGCTCATTAACAGCTTGTTGCTATATAGTTAATTGGGAAATATAGCTTCATGATAGGTTTGATGAATGGAAACAAGCTTTACTGTAGTTTTAACACTTTTGTTTACAAAATTTACTTTTCTGCTTGTAGATTGGTATGTTACAAATTGAAAACACTTCATTTAAATCTAATATTTTTAAACAACCCACATTGGATGCTTGGTACTTTTGATAGATGATTCTTTGTTTATCTTTTTATTAAAAATAATTATGTTGGGTTATTATATAGTAACTTATGGTTAGTTAGTAGCCATGTTTAACTATATGTTGATAGATAATATTATATTATACAGATTTTTCTGAGATTTATATGTCTATGGCAAACCCTATTACTTTTTTCGCTTCATGGATTTTTGTAGAAAGGCAGAACGACACAGTTAGCAGTGGACTATAAAGATAAATATTATTAAGTTTGAAAACTGTCATAAGTGTTCACTGCTCAATTGATATTTCACATGATATCTCATGCTACAGAGTTCCAATTTATTTGAAATTTTGCTCAGTGATAGGGAGAGTAAAGCACAATATTCGATCCCAGAGTTTCTTCATAGTTTCTGCATGATGAAGATCAAAACATCGATTATATTATGTTATAGTCCACTTTATTGAATAAGTACTTTCTAGTAGTTTCTAGTATACACTAGTGCGCCAAAAGTCCAGTTATTTCTGTTATTGCATTCGGTCAAAGTTTTATCAAAGATATCTTTGTAAAGAACTGCATTTTCAAGTTGGAAGTTTTTATCAGCCGTCAGGTTTATCATATTCGTGTTTTATATTTTGTTACTAAATTTTGTTTCAAAATTTTATTTATGTTATAAAGAACAGTAATTTTTAAAGGGATTGTGTCGCAAAAAAAATCTCTGGCCATTTTTTTGATTCGTCGAAAATTATAACGCTACACGTGATCTATTTATTAGATAGTTTCGATAGTTTCAACAGCATCTATAAAACGTGTAAACGTACGAAAACTAAGCAGTCTGATTGGTTATTAGCTAGACGACACAATCACTTTAAAGTAAAATGGATTTGTCAGATTTATTAAAGCTTTTGATTTAAAATGATCAAATGTTTTATCAAGTTTAGCTTGAATAATATATAGCATTTTCATTATGATATTTTATAAAACGAGACCTTTTGACATTTCTTTGTTTATTTTCTTTATGTTCGTTTTAGTGTATATAGTTGTGGAACTACAAAATAAAGTTTTAGTGTATATAATTGTAGAACTATAAAATAAAGTTCCCTATTTTATCACTGTTCTCATGGTATATCAAATTGTTTTGTTTTTTACCTATTTAACCATAACCATTTAACCAAGTTTAAGTTTGTTTGTTTGTTCGTCGGTCAGTCTGTTCGTCCGTCCGTAACACCCAGATCTCAGAAAACGCTCATTAGTTTTTTCTAATTTTTTGCATGAAGTTAAAACACCATAAATGTAGATAAGTGACGAAGCCCGATTTTTTTAGAAAACTTTTGTTGTCATGGAAACAGGGTCAAAAGGTCAA
>JAYJMI010145314.1:0-10336 GCA_036873855.1 Sarsia tubulosa
AACTATTAAAATACAAATAATCTTTTCTCTCATAATAATTACTCTAGAGAACACAAGAATTAATTACAGCAGTAACTTTAGAGATCTGGATCCAACTCTAGGGGGGTAAAAGTTAAATAACAACACAGATAGAGTGTAAAACAATACGCTAAAGAGGTGTATTAAGACTACTCTGCGACGCAGCTGTTAATACTCAAATATATGTTATATGGAAAAACCCTTGTAAATTTCAAAATTATATCAGTTTTACAGCGTTTACTGATAAACTAAAGATTTAATTACTATTATTTTTCTACCAGCATTAAAACTAAATGTTGAAAAAACTATTTTAAAGAAATAATATTTTTTTTAGCAAAAGAATAGGTAGAATAATCCCTTTAACGTCTATTTAACGTCTATTTTCACTCATATTCCGGCTTTATCTCTGTTATTTTTTACTTAATATTAGATCAATGCTTGCGTCACAGAAAAAAAAACAGAATGATTATTTTACAAATGTTTTTCTTTATATAAAATATTATTTACAAAAGTAAATATTTTTTCTGACTAAATCGACTATGCTGATTTCGAATTTGAAATAAAAAATAGATATTTTTAAACAAACATTTAAACATTTTCATTTAAAGAGACTATTAAACTACGGGGTTAAGCTTGTGGTGATTTAATTTCATGTATCAGCATAATTTTCCAAACCTTTCCTGAAATTAAATTTGTGAAGTAGTTTAAAGTAGTTAAATACCATATAATTTGTGTTTTACGTATAAAGATTTTCTTTTTATTTATTTATATGTGTGGTATTTTTGTTAATATTGCCTTTATTTTTCTTGCTTTGAAAATATAGGTTTTTTCAGAACTTAATTTCGCAGATGATAACTAAAGTTATACAATTTAAACACAGTCTTCCTGAACAGTGTTACAAAAAATACGGCCTAAAATTTGTTGGTGCCGGTTAAATGTACCCAAAACATATGTATTTAACTCGGTTCAGTTAAAGGTACTTATGCACGTAATTTTAAAATTTAAGGGGAGTTTTTTTGAACCCCAATTTTTCTTGGATAAATTGAAAGATCTATCAAACATAAGCATCTGGAAAAAATTTCAGCCATTTTCTATTTGTAGTTCCAAAGAAAATAGCTTTTTTTGACGAAAAAATCGCATGTTCTTTGCGTTGCCTACACATATTGGGTATGAAACCCGATTTTCAAAGTGCTGCTGTTTATTTCTAAGCTTCAGAATGAGATATTTAGCACATTGTTTCCTTGTTCCTTTTCCTTTTTATTTCTGAAACTATAAATGGGATATTTTTTTTTGA
Source organism: Sarsia tubulosa (assembly GCA_036873855.1). Taxonomy (NCBI): domain Eukaryota; kingdom Metazoa; phylum Cnidaria; class Hydrozoa; order Anthoathecata; family Corynidae; genus Sarsia; species Sarsia tubulosa. The sequence continues at coordinate 1,313 of JAYJMI010145314.1, forward strand.
AAATTACGTGCATTAAGTACCTTTAATATAAAGTTTTCATTTTATCTCCTAAGACCATGTTGCAAAATGAAAATATATTATTCAAACCCCTACCATCACTAATAAACTGGTCGTATGTGAATGCGTATCCATTGGATTTTGATATAGTAAAGTTCATCATAAGTCCAACTTTTATTGTACCATCAACTTTTACCCTTATGTAAATATTTTTTGGTACTTTTACGAAACGATACAAATTGTATAATCCAATCCATATTTTGTAACTGCTGTCATAATAACCATCATAAAACTTTTCTTCAATATCCAGCAAGTTAAGTCCATCATGACGAAAAAGCAACATTGTTTTCACTAAATTTAATATACTATATAATAGAATGATATATAAATAGGAAAACATTCCATAATCATCCATAATCATCAGCCATTCCACAAAATTCAAAAAGATATATATTAAAAGTTTTAAATTCATCATGCAGCAAATGAGCAGAATTTAAAACTCAAGGACCTTATAATATGTTCTGCAAATCTCTATCATGGTACTAAAATTGTACCATAACTGTACGATATCATGTGAAATATTAATTTCACACAAAAACCTGGCTTTTTGACCTCAATTGCTCAATTTTACATGACACTTTACGAAGAATATTGATTTTTGGGCAAATTTTGACCTTTTGACCCAAATTCTGGGTACATAAAATTTTTTGTCAAAAATATGTCACTTTGAATGCAGTAACTTATGAACAACTAATTTTATGCAAAATAATCAGCAGAAAGTAGTTAAACAGTTACGAACGGCTATATTGATGTAAAAAATATGCTCGTAAACCTGCGCAATTTTCGCATAAGGCTATAAATAGCGCTGGAACCACGGTCGAAAATATGGCCAATATAAGGCCATATTTTCCATGTGCTTTTTTTGTATGAATTCTAAATTCACGGCAATAGTTTGTATACAGTTATATTTAACCGAAAGAAAACGTGGCCATGTTGATGAAGGCTGGTATATTTTTTCTATTTTTTGTTTTAGTTTTTTTGGTTTGTTTTTATTAACCAGCAACTATTTTTATCAGAAAAATAACACACAAAGGTTGAAAACAATTCCTACAATGTACTATTGTATCAAAGACAACCAAGGCTTAGTTTCATTTGTTATGTATGTGAATGCGTGTGTATAACCGTGAAACTCCATAGCAGCTACAAAAATATTTATCATCATGAATGAATGAATGAATGAATTTCTTTATTTTAATCATATCATATGAAGCTGGCTTAATCATATCATATCTACAGAAGCTGGCTAGGTAATTATGGCTAGACCTGTGTTAAAAAAATTCCTTTGTTTCCTTTGCTTGGTTCATTCATTTGAGACTTTTTAGATCTTATTTTTTTGTCTTTGTTTTTTTCCATCATGTGATCGATGATGATTAGTCATTTAAGTCCTTGTGAACATATTTTCAAAAAAGCGGGGTGCTTTTTTACCCTCCTTTATTATTGACTACTCACTGCCAGACTGTAGAAAAAAACTCCTGCCTGTCTGTATATTAATTTTTAAAATGCTGATTATGAGCTTTATATTTCTAACATCATGAAACAATTCCTAATAAAAAATATAGCATGAGAAACAATTCCTTGTAAAAAATATTATTTCAAATATATGTTTGTCAATAAAACTGTACCCCCGACCATATAGTAAGCATACAGTTACAACCAAGCACGAGGTAAATCTAAAATACATAAGGTGAAAGTACAGTATTGATATAAATCAATCTGTTATACATTTCAAAAATCAGTATTATTCAGTTGCATAAAAAGCAACTGAAGTTATTTTATAGCCATTACTAATGTTACGGTAGTTCATTCTTCTGTACAGGTTACAGTACTACTTTTATTGGACTCTCGACTTTGTCGAAGGGGTCCTATAAAATCACTCTTATCTGGCCGTTCGTCCGTCTGTTTGGCCAGCCGTTCGTCCGAAACACTCAGATCTCAGGATCCGCTCATTAACTTTTTCTAATTTTTTGCATGAGTCAAAACAAAAAGTGACAGAGCCCGATTTTTGTTGAACATTCTTGTTGTCCTGGAAACGGGGTCAAAAGGTCAATTTTTGCCCAAAAAGTGACATTTTTCAAAATATCTCAAAATCCAATCATTACTTTTTTCTGAAATTTTGCACAAAGTTAGAGATAAGTATAAGGTATAAACTGACGTAGGTGCCATATTTCAGAAAATTCTTGTTTGCGCGTGACTAAGGTCAAAAGGTCAAATTTTATTGCCTGATTTGCGTATTTTGAACGGTTTATTTGTTTTCTATGATTTTTTACATGATTATACAGGGCCATAAATGAACAAAAGTGACAAAGCCCTATTTTTGTTGAAAATTCATGCTGTCCTGGAAACGGGGTGAAAAGGTCAATTTTTGCCCAAAAAGTTACATTTTTCAAAATATCTCAAAATCCGTTCATTAGTTTTTTCTGATATTTTGTAATATCTAAGTTAGAGATAAGTATTCATTCAATGTTTTATTTACATTCTAAATTCTGTTTTTTATTCCGGAGGTCCACTGGTAATTTATCCCTTGTTAAAATCAATGCAGAACTTATATGTTATAAAAAATTCAACATATTTTCTTTTGTAAAAATTTAAAACGAAAAATATGAACAATGTCTCGCTAGAGAATTGAATGGTTCTTGTTGGATCCCCGGCTTTGCCGATGGGATCCTATAGACGGGTTTCAATGTTTACATTTGATTTTAGAGCTAGTTTACACATTAGTATATTAATATAGTGACAATATAATCCCTAGTCAATTATTGTTTTGTGTTTTTCTCTAGTTTAAATAATTTTAATATCTATAATAATGACAAAATGTAAAAAGGGCATTAAAATGCAAAACTTGGACAGGCAATTTGTGTCTCTTGGGCGACAAAGATTTTAAAAAAATAACCTTATTAAATTCATGAGTTATCGAGGAAATTATAACAACCTACGTCATTTCGAAAAATATTGATTTTTGAGCAACTTTTGACCTTTTGACCCCTATTTCGGGCAAATAAAAATCCGGCTCTGTCACCTTGAATCAGTTATGACCCACTAATTTTATGTAAAAAATCAGAAAATACTAAAGAGCAATGTCTAAGATCTTAGTGTTACGGACATACTGTTGTAGACTTATTTTCAAGCTTCAGAATGACATAATTAGCCTTATTGTGGACCCTTATACTTGAAAATTATAAGTATCTATATAGTATCTTAGCTAAATTTCTCTACTATTTCTTTACTATTGTTAAGCTAATTTTTTCTAATAAATACTTCAAGAAATTGCACTTAGAAAATTGCTCAAAACCCCCCAGACTCCTAAAGTCTTCTTTCATTACAGAAAATTATGCTTTTAAAGAAAACAAGTAACAAAACCAATAAAATTTTATTTTTCTTTGTAAAAATATAATTCTCACAGAAATTATTTTTAGTTTTAAAGAATATATAATGTAGAGCAAATAACGCAAGGTGTATTGATTACTTTATATCAACCAGTGGAAATGTTTCTGTCTTTAGAGAAAATCAAAGCAATATAACTTTTCAAATGTAGTCCATATTCCGTGGGCTATAATATACGCATTTTTTTTCTATCGATTAAAATATTTTTAAAAATATTGTTTTATAATAACACCCGAAGAATTACGCCAGATTTGCTAGTTTCTTTCACATTAACCTCGGAACCCTTGTTTTTTTCAAACTGATGTTATATTTTTTAAAAATGAAAAAAGATTCTAGTAATTGCTTCGTATTTGTAACATTTGCGAATACAATTTATAGTATTTCATTACGTATTTATCATCATACACCCTGTCGCTTTTATTAATAATAAGAGATTAAAAGGCACTAAAAGCACAATAATAATCTTTGTCACCAAAAGAAAAGATATTTATAAAATTTTTTTAAGCGTTGCTCTAGTGTACATAACTAATGACATGTTAAAGTGTTTGTTAATTCCTGTAGTTTTTAGAACTGTGTTAAGGCTTGCGAACGACGTAGCATAAACTTTAAGACCCTTAGTGAGAACTGAGCTTAAGAGACTTTAAGATAAATTAACCTTTGTCCTTATTTCATGTCAGTTATGCCCTATGTATAAGATAAATAAACAAGAACCAACTGCGTTGATTAAAGATTTACATTACAGTAATAAACACTTGTTCAAACTTTTAATTTTAAGGTACTGACATAATTTATAGTCAAAATGGAAAGATTTGAAGCTCCTGTGCTTCTGGTTTACTTTTGTAACGCAAATTAGTAGTTATACCAGTTTTAGTTCATGCGTTTTAGACATTAATTTGTGTTACGGCAAATGGGTAATTACTACATGGCTTTATCTCTTTCTTTACAGTGAATTTATGAAATGAATGATATAAAACAAAAAGACTATTTTTCAATGCCAGATAGTTGTAAATAAGGAAAGAAACAAGTAATTAAATTAATTTTATTATACAAATCTATTCGAATCACGGTATAAAACGAAATAATTACACTGCTAAAACAAAATATACAAATAAAAAACTTAGCTCCCTATAGGTAAGGTAAAGTAATGTAATAATAACAATGCATCATATGTCAATCATCAAAATATATTATTTTCATTATCAACTAAAGCAATTATAAATAGCCCATTTTTTAGCTCTATTTTGAGTTCAATTCGTACCAATTTTAGGTTTTAAAGGTACTTTCATGTAAAATCAATTTTGTAAAAAAAAAGAAGTTTGAAGTCAATAAAGCAGCTAAAAATCACTTCATTTGATTCAACAGATTAAAAATAAGTCCAAACTTTGGCAAAAAGCTCAATTGCTTCTTGATTTATTTTGTTTAGCGGATTGGAAATCCAAATATCTCAAAAATTACACACAGAAATTGACTCAAACGCATGATTAGTTAAGTTTTTATTTATTATTACTTTATTTTACTTCGGTAATTAAAATCGTGATACAAAAATTAAAAAATCTTTAAAAACTTAAAAAAGGCATAGCTAAAATAACACCGACGAAACAAAAAAAATATATACTATAAATTATAAATCTTATAAAAATGTTATATATTAGATACTCTATGTATCAACAAAGGTCATACATGAAATGAATTAAAACAAACAAGAAACCGAAGCGGCTTGAAAAATCACGCTTTAAAATTTTGATCACAATGTATATATGAAACAGCCTCATTTGTACTCTGTATATGAAAACTGAAATGATTTTAGATTGCCTTAAAATTCCAAGGAGTTTTACAAGAGTTACAACTAGATCAAGCATACGTAATTTCATTATATACCAGATGTTGACTTGAATTTATCAAAGTGACTTTTGGCTGATGAGATGTACAATTTTAGTAATAACCTATCAGATTGCAAATTAGTACGTTATCAGACAACAAAACTATATGAGAAACATATAAGGCGCTATTGTTATTTATGTATCAAGTTTGGTTTAATACTTACTTTTTGTTCCAAAGATATAGCAATTTTAGTATTAGCCGAACAGATTGCAACTTCATATGACGTCATCACAGACAAATTTATTTGGAAAATGTAGCGGGTATTATTTCTTACTTATGTACTAAAGTTGGTTTGATAGTGACATTTAGTTCCAAATATATAGCAACTTCAGTATTGACCAATCAGATTGCAGCTTTGTATGACGTCATAAGAGACAAATTTATTTGGAAATTGTAGAGGGTATTGTTGTTTACTTATGTACCAAGATTGCTTTGATAGTGACATTTATTTCCCAAAAGATATAGCAATATTAGTATTATCCAATCAGATTGCAGCTTTGTATGACGTCATCACAGACAGATTTATTTGGAAAATGTTGCAGGTATTATTATTATTTACTTATCCACAAACGTTGCTTTGATAGTGACATTTATTTCCAAAGATATAGCAATATTAGTATTATCCAATCAGATTACAGCTTTGTATGACGTCGTCACAGACAAATTTATTTGGAAAATGTAGCGGGTATTGTTGTTTTCTTATGTACCAGGGTTAGTTTGATAGTGAAATTACATAGATATAGCAATTTTAGTATTAGCCAATCAGATTAACAATCTCAGAAGGTTAGGTAATTGTAAATTACATGAAAGCGAGGCGCAATAAATGGTTTAAAAAAAATGTTGAAGCCTATTTCAATAAATCACTTCCCTACGGGCGTGATTTAACAAAAGCAAATTTCAGTTCGTGAATTCGACATTAAATTATCATTATTTATTATTATTAATTATATATAAAAAAGGAAAGTATTATACTTGTAAAACCAAGATATAGATGAGGAGTTTCACAAACTAATAGTATATACAAAATTATACAATTAACTGGAGGTAATATAAAGAGGGAAGATCTATCTAGACGCAAGCACTTGCGATGTTTAAATATATTCTTTAATGGGAGAAACTTTTGCGGGAAGAAACTTTCGCCTTTCGCATTTATCATTAAATTTGTGAGGATATACTTTTGTGGATCGTCACATCATCTCAAGATTTGTATATAAAAATATTTCGTAAAAGTATAGATTACGTACTTGTCCAATAATAAACTTAAAGCCGAGCTTTAAAGTATTTTTTAGTTTTACAAAGTAATATCAAGATAAAAACCTAGCTAGCCAATTTTTTTAAACATCATGAAAATATTTTCATTAAAACAAAATAGCAGTTGAAAAAAGTTTTGCAGGGATAAACTTTCGTGTATCTACAAAATAAGTTGCTTGATCTTATCGATTTTCTTTTAATATCTGTTCATTTTTGTTTGTATTTTTGATATATGCCTTTAGATATTAAACGTATTGGAAATCTGTATGTTTAATACAAAATAAAATGTCAAAAAAACAAACAAGTGATAGATAGGAATTAGATCAAATTTCACTTTCACTTATCCTGCAGAAAATAAGCAGTATTATAAGACAATGCAACTGTATACGTATAGCGAACCATCAGCCATTCCATTAAATATGAACAAAATTCAAACACATATATATTAAAACTTTTAAATTCATCTTGCAGCAAATGAGCAGAATTATAAAGAAACTGAATGCCCATATATTATGTTTTGCTAATCTTTATTACTAAAATTGTACCAAAACTGTAAGATACCATGTCAGTTTGATACTTTCAATACTCGAGTCTTTTGTTAATTTCACATCCGGTTAATTGAATTCGTCAAAAAATATCCAGAAATCTTATAAAAGATCCAGTTTTTATTGTAGTTCACAGTCTTCTTTTATAACGATATAAGTGAATTTTTCTTATTAAATAAAAACAATAGGCTTTGGTATGGATAAAGATAAACTGATGTGAAATATCAATTTCACACAAAAACTGCCTTTTTGACCTCAATTGCCCGCGAACAAGAACTTTTACATGACACTTATATGCCTTTATATGTCTCTAGCTTTGTGCAAAAAAATAAGAAAAATAATGAAGGGATCTAAAGATATTTTGAAAAATATTGATTTTTGAGCAAATTTTTGATATTTTGACCCAAATTCTGGGTAAATAAGAATTTTTGTTAAAAATATGTCTCTGTCACTTTGAGTACAGTAACTTATGAACCACTAACTTCATGCAAAAAATCAGAAAAACTAATTAAGCAGCTACGGACGGACAAATTGATGTAAAAAAAAAGTTATGAAAAAATGAGAATTAAAAAACCGTAACTCTGCATGAAAAACTGTAACTCTCCAAAAAACACAATGCTCAACTTAGCTGACAAATCAAAGCCAAAAAATTTAAAACTTGGAAAAATAATAAAGACTAAAGATGAATTTTGACAAATACTGTGCGGTACTATCTTTTGAAATTCACCCGTACTTTAATGTGAGAAACTTTGCTGAGAATAAACTTTGCTGAAACGTTATATAAAAATTTATCCTTACACAAAAGTTGCAAATCTAGCGGACTAAAAATTTTCATTTAAAAATTTAGATACTAGAACTTACTTTGCTGTACATGATAAAAAAATAATCTTCACAAACTCTGGAATAACAACTTATTGCTTAATTTTATCACTGCTAAATCAAGAAAATTTGCATGTAAAGGTAAAGTAGGTTACATGATACAGAAAGTACATATATAATTGTTTTTCCCATGTAGCATGTACTGTAATATGTTTCTCTCCTTTAGTGAATAAGATGCAAAACTTGATAAAGCATGTTTTATGCTGAGTATTCTAACCAGAGTCGTCTGTTACCATTAGCACTTTCATTTTTTTGAGACATAGTTACAATAACTTGATTTTGTTCTACAGTAAACTTTTACAAAAACCGTACCGGTAATCCTTGACAACTATAAATTACGTATATGTTGATGTTCTACTGATCTGGTATCTGATTTGTATTTCTTCTTCAAGCAAAACGTTCTAGCTTCTAAATTAAGAGACATTAATCAAGATTTTTCTCTACCATGGAATTAAACTAAATCAAATTCTTGTTTCATGTTTCATGTTAACACCGTACGGTATACAGCACTGTTATTAAGATTACTTTTAAGATCAGAAAACTCAAATTTTCATATTTTTTGTGACGCTTGTATGGTATGGCGGTAACAGTAAAATCTTTAATACTTGCAAATTAAAATTTCGAAATCGTGATCTCGTAGCTAAACAGAATTCCTATACGTTGTTCAACAAACAACGCTCATCAATACTATTTAATTTTCTCATCAAGTTTACACAATTATTTCTACATTTACAGCAACCCAGACTGCGACAAACAGGAAACATCGAAAAAAAGAACAAACAAATGAAATATAAATACAGCATAATTATGTAAGGTAGGTAGTTCTGTACAAAAGCTAGTCTACAGGATATCTTTAGTTTTTATGATATTTGGACTGTTGAGTCGAACTTTAGAGTTCAAGTTGAATAATTCAAAATTTCGATGTGAATCCCCAAGCGTAGCTGGTGTAGGTTAGGTTACTCCCAGCCAGCGACCATGGGGTTCGGTGATATATCACCGGTACCATTCAATGCTAAAACTCTAAATTAGT
>JAYJMI010145425.1:0-10334 GCA_036873855.1 Sarsia tubulosa
AAACTTTTGATTTGCTTTAGAGCAAAGTGCTTTGACATGATTATCAAAATTCAAATCGTTGTTTAATGTTACTCCAAGCAGTTTTTCACTTTCAGTACTCTTTACAACTTCATTTTGTATATTCTTTTGTATATCCATGAAAATAGTTTATTTATTATATACCTTGAGTACTAACTAAGTATATAACTTTTGCGGTGACAGATTACAGATTTTTTTTAAGTCTTTGCCTGCTTGTGGTATATTAATAAGCTCTTTTTGGACCAAGTTTTTCAATCAATTAAGTCTCTTTAGTAATAAAACTAGTTCTTCTAATGGAAATACAATACATTTGAAGGCATTTGAAGTTGCTTTTAGCGAACGAGTAGAAAGTATATGTAATATAATATACCTAATAGAATTTTTGACTAATCAGAAAGTTTTTCTTCAAGTTCTCATGCACCGATGAAGCAGAAAAAAATACGTGCTAATAATGTACCCTATGTTACAAAAAACTCTTTGAAAAACTATAATGACAAGACAAAATTGAATACAATATACTTGGAATATAAAAATGATACTTGTATAATATTTTCTAAAAACATCAACACGTAGTATTCTATTGAGTGAAGGCGAAAAGCGAGACTAAATTTGTTTTTAAATTTCCGAATCAAAATATTGGATGCAATTTCTTGAAGTAAGTAACTAAAGTATCTAATGAGAAACTATAGCCTTTAAGTTTCCCAAAGTTCATTTTCGCTTTTTTTAAAGTGTCGTTTAAATAACTACAGAAATAGTTGATTTAAGCAATTTAAAATTATATGAAAAATTAAAATAGAAAGATAACTTTGTAAATAGAAAATTTCTCTTTTCATATCTAACGTTTTATTTTGAAAGAATTCTAGCGCGTCATATATACTTATGATATTAAATAATGCAAAGTGTTACTTTCGAGAATGTCCTTCGGTTTCAAATCCAAGATATTGTAATTACCAATCAAAATCAATCAAAACGAGGAAATCTTTGATAAAATTGGTCAAAATATAACATACTTGGTGTTGACATATATGAATTGTAAAGCATTCATTTTTTTGAAAATCAATGATTTATCTTTAATAACTCTATACGCATACTACTACTATTTTTTTTTCAAATTTTAGGGTTTTATATTTTACTTCTGTGTTTTTTAGTATAAATCTACTTTCGCTGTGCCTTTTATTTTAGCTTTTACGTACGCATATTATGTAACAAAGGCTAAAACTGTTTTACTTTGCAAAGTTGTTTTGCTAGAGACTCTTCCAGTTTTTCCGATTTCAGCACTACCAGTTATTGGTATGTTGAACAAAGTCGAATTCATATCATACATAGATCATACATAGATTTGTTTTATGTATCTTACTATGCTGATGTTCAACTTAATTTATGTTTCAACAGTTTTGTAGACACTTTATCGAAATATTATCGTATAGATATTTCAAATGTCCCATTTACTAATTTAGCATTTTTCATAAAGCTATGGGTATAACACCTTATTATGTTAACTCCCCAAGAAGCTTTTTTAAACCACATATATGTGTTTTCATACAGCCGCCTATTTTTAGTTCTTTCACTGTCTTTACTCCAATGTCCATTTACTCCATCTGTTATATCTCCAATATACTTACAGTTGCTTCCCATTGATGTAGTATCTTCTTCGAAAGCATGAAACGATTTGCAAAGATACGGAAGTGTGGTTGTTGAGCTGTCACTGAAATATTGCAAAGCTTTAATCCCTAATTCATTCGGTAATGTTTTAAAATGAGTAACGAATCCTGGTGTATCTGTTCTACAGTAAAAACGTATTTCATTAAACTTTACGTAATTGGCAAGCTTTTCCATACCATTTGGGGATGACAGGAATTTAGTGTTGCTAGATTCAAACCATTCAGTGATATTATCCGTTAAAAGATCACCTGTAACAATTGTTGAAGGAGTTTCCGGTATAAAAGCATGGAGTAATCTCATCCATCCACCTACAGTGAAGGAATTAAGTTAAACAACTACACTTCATGAAGTATGCTCCTTTAAGCAAAATAAATAACCAAGAATAAATGGATTTGTACATAAAGTTCTCCAAGAATAAATGGATTTGTATATAAAGTTAAAACAACCAAGAATAAATGGATTTGTATATAAAGTTAAAACAACCAAGAATAAATGGATTTGTATATAAAGTTAAAACAACCAAGAATAAATGGATTTGTATATAAAGTTCTTTATGAATTAATTCTATCATTATTATGATATTTTTTGAGTAATTTTTCCTTTTATTGAAATTTTTAAGATTTTTTGAAGGAAAGCAATTTTTTTAATGAAATATTGCATTAAAGAAACTTTGGCATTGTTTGTATAGATTCATATATGTTGGAAAAAAAACTAACGAAGAAGAAGAAAGAAGAAGGAACCCATATAATGTATACTTACTTTCAGTTACACCAACATTGTGCCATCAAAAGTTATTTGGACATGGATCTTAATAAATAGAGACCATGAATAATTACAGAAACACTATTAAATTGATAAATTACCTCCATCTGTTTCCATTTCACAATATACTTGATGAATATTTTCCATTAATAATCCACCAATATAATAATAACCAGATGTTGCAGGTTTACAATAATCTTTGATAGCTTTACATGATTCTAAAGCTGTTTTGTAATGTTTTCCAGCTAAATGATTTGGAAATGGGTTAAGTAGTATAAGAACATTGCTTTATTAAAACGAATTTTAAATATCAAGCGCGTTGTAGGATTCTACTAAATTGTGGATATAGTAGAAATATGGACGGGCGAATAAGTACTTTCAGTATTTTATTATTTAAATTAGATTTGGAAGGCGTAAGGGCATGATGATCGCGATGGCTAAAAACGTACAGATATTTTTTGGAAAGATTTGTTTGCGCGAAATCTGGGTTAATAGTGAAAAGTTGAACAAAAACTTTGACTTTTAGTACTGGAGCTCTGACAGTTACTTGATGTGAAATAATTCAACAGAAAGCTTTGACCATACCTTTGGATTTAAGAAGCTTAAAGAATACTCTCTTTATTTTAAGTGATGGAAGTAGTGTGAAAGAAATTTTCTCAAGAAAAGAAACAGAAATTTAATATATACTAGTTAAAATATATATGCGAGTTTCCTAACCATATATTGCCTTGTAACTCAGCTAAATTTTTTTGTTTTGATCAAAAAAGTCAACTCTTAGAAAAGCTTTGGAAATAAAAGACTACTGCTTCATTGGTATTCTTATGAAATTTGTTTTGAAATATGAAATGTTTTATTTGGTATAAAATAGCTATACTACTGAAGAAAACAGTAACAACGTTGTTCTAATATAACATAGAGACAAACATTTTATTTGATACTTTATGAATTTTTTTCATTTAACTTTGTTTGTTATTGTTCGACTCTTTTTCGAAACCTTATGAACCTTACTCCAATGAAGGTTTCAGAAAAACAATTCCAGGTGGAATCGCGGGGTGAAAAAAAGAATAACTGATATTTATAATTTATACCGTGTTGTTGACAATCAATTGAACTGGCCTAAACAAAGATATCGATAATATATTAGCTTAAAATAACACATAAATGATTGAGGTAATAAAAATCTGTAATAAGTTTATATAAAATACAATATTTAGAAAATAGAATACATTTCATTTGATATTAAGCCGAAAAGTTTTGTTCCGAGTACATTCTGAGGGTTTTATTCATCTTTTTTATTGATAGAATTAGTCTAGTACCAAATGTAAAACAAAAAAAAAATTGCCGATGTCAGTGTTAGCAACGATATAACATATGAGAATACACCGCTTCATAGTCTCAGTTCAGTTCCTCAAAATACATCAAGAACAAAAGTTGTTAATAGTTACTAATTGTTTTCGTCGAGCACTTTTAATTATTTTTTTCGAGCCTTCCTAGAAGTCATTAAAAGGCAATAAAATTTACAAACATATATGATGCTTTGGGTATTGTTTCTTAGGAACAATGTGTAATTTAAGGGACGGAACTGAGACTATAAAACGGTGTAATAGTATTTTTTAACTTGCTTCAAGTATATTTCTCTCATCTATTATAGTTAATTTTTTTCTTTGTAGCTTTTTGTATTTGTATTGATTTAAAGCATGATGAATTGAAGATAAGGACTTCAAAATTTACAAGAGTTAAACAATAACACAATTGTTTTAGTGAGAAAGGTTTCGTAACCAATCCATCTATATGTTTTATATCATTTTATATTATATCATTGGTGATAGTGGGAACCATCCAAACTGTATCAACTTTTTGAGCATGATTAAGTATGATGCTAATACTATTGGTGTGTGTGTCGAAAATCCCGTATACATTAAAAATAAAAAAAACTGTCAAACAAAATATCAGATTAATAACTTACCAAATTAATGACCGTGTTTGTTACTTGGTTATTAAGTTGGAAGTAATTCACTGTAAAGATAATAATTTAATATGATCGTATTGAGTCGTTTTCGTGCTAACTTTCTATACTTTAAAAATAAGATTTCTTAATTACCTTATTTAGTTTAAAGGCGCTGCCGATCGCTCGACGGAACTTTTTACTTTTCTTAAATTTAGCGTCACCTAAGAAATTCAGAAAAATTCCGGGAAAGTTTCTTTTATCGCCTTTACTGTAAAAACTGGAACTTTTTGACTACTAAAACTAATTTACATGGTTACACAAGATACTGATTGACCTTTAACTAGATTTCTAACGTCTTCCAAAGCCTTACACATTTAAAAAATTGATAAAGTTCATCCAAGCTTCGACAAAATTTGTTGGAGCGTGCACACAAAATGAAGTTATTTGTAAGATTTCGAGTCAACGATTATGACTATCAGGCTAACAAACATAAACTTGTTCTTTTGCAACTTGTCTGTGTCTTGTAAAATCTGAATTTAAAAGAAAACAGCTCAAAAACTTTCCACCATTTTTCGAAACTTCTTTGGTGTGTCTTGCTGTTTTTAGATGATTATTAAAAGACGTTCTTGAGCATAATAAAGACTGAGAAATAAAACGATCAAAACAAATAAACAGAGCACATTTGCTAAATAGAAATTTTAGTTGTTTTAATGTTTAAAAAGGATTGTAAAATTTTAATTTTAAATATTTGTTTTTGATTAAACTATTTTAATTTTCAGCAAGAAGTTTTTATTTTTGGTCTTGATTTCTTGGAAATCCTCTTTGTGTTTTAAAAACATCTAAGTTGGAGTCTTCCGTTATGAAAACAGCAACCTGAAGTGCTGAGATCGGTAGCGCCTTTGCGCCTTTAAGCATATTCTAAAATATACACTGAAACTTGTTTTTGTATTGAAATTTTTTATACTTGATTTATCTTTACTTAATATGTTGGGAATGCTTAAAAAATGAAACAGAAACTTATTTGAAAGAGGATAAGTCAAAATATGAACAATAAATAAAGATTTTAGTAGCAACATCGTTCCCAGGACATTTTTTGCAAGAGAGAAAGGCAAACTACTTGTAGTAAAAGTACTGGGAACGAAGAGAGAAAGGCAAACTACTTGTAGTAAAAGTACTGGGAACGAGGTTGTGTTAGTAGTACCTTTTAGTTTTGTAGTTTCAATTTTGGTATATCGGTTTCGCTTTTTCACTACAAAATGCTTTCCATTTGGAATATGTGCAAGATTAGCTGGTTTAACTGTACATATTTTTTCGTTATGAAGAAATTTACAAAAAACCTTGTTATTAAAGTTGTCCCATGAAACAATGGTTTCACCATATATAGCAGTTTGAAATAATCGCTTGCTCGACTCTAAACAATATGTTTTATTTACATATTAGTATTTCGGCTGTGGCTCAATGGTTAAGGAGTTGGACTTGCGATTGTGAGTAATGCCAGAATTTTGAGTTCAAATGAACTTTTTGAGTGAGTTCAAATCTCCCGGAGGGCTTCAGTATAGGGGGGTGATACTTAGGGCAACGTGGATTCATGATAAGCCTAAATTGACTTCTGGAATTCTATGCATTTACACCACTGATACAAAAAATAAAATCATTTTTAGATTATCACCATTCTTATGAGTCAATTGCTAGTAGTTGAATCATAGTCACATTTTCCTTTGAATTCCAGTATTGTTTTTATTGATGACGTCAATATTGGTCTTTTTTTCTCTAGTGTTTTCGGTTAATAATTCGTTTTAATTCGTTTCGCAGCAAAACTACTGAAAACGTCTGACAAAACTAATTAAATCAATGACACTTAACGATCAACTTCCAGGATGGGATGCTATTTTAGCCATCCTAGTATTTTTATGTTCATATGCAATTCTTGTAAAAACTGGAAGATAAGTTTTACAATTACCTTTTACCTACCTTGAAAATATCAGATTCATATATTAATCAAAGCACTTTTAAATAATTATATCATATTCCTTTTTATGAATATAGTTATCAAAAAAATAATGAAGTCATCAATAAAATGCTGTCGTAATAGTTAAAATTTCTCGAACACTGAGATAAAAATAAGGGGGCAGTATCAGTTCTTCTTTGGTACCATTAAAACCGTTATTAATAGGGTTTAGCTGTTTCGTGCTTTTTATTTTCCGTCAACGCTTTAGGAGATTATTCTAGCGAATGTATTTAGTTTTATCAAAGCATGTCAGTATGAAAGTTACGATAATAACATCAAATGTTACAAATCTAATCATATCGGAGGCGGGATGTGTTAAAAAGAGCTTATTAAACTTGTTTTTGCTTTTCAGTTTATCTACTTTCCCTTTCGACGCACTAGAAATAATTTTCCTTCAGTTATTACTCAATAATTTACAGTTTGTTATTCAGAAAAGATTTTCTGATTTCGAAAAATAAAATCTCTTTTTTCGAGAAAGATTTTCCAGGCCATTGTTTTTACAGCACCCTATTCCTAACAGTTAAATTGAAAAATCTATCAAACATAATCATATAATTTTATTTAGACATGTTGCATGTGCAGTTTTAAAGGAAATGTATTTATTTAATCGTGTTTTTCATGCTTTACAACGTAAAAGTGACATTAACCACACCAGTAAGTTACGGGATTTTCTATTAAAAAAGTAAACCATTACGTTTATTCAAAAAAGCTACAGAGTATTTCAAATCTAACAAATATTGAGAATGTAAACATATCTGATAAATAAAAACAAGAAAATAAGAAATATTACTTGTTAGTAGCAAGGAGTCACTAATTCGTTTGATATATCCACTATTTAAAGTTAACCAAGGCAACGCAACATTCTCACTAAAATTAATAAAATTAGTTCAATTTTAACAGGAACATCATCAAGATAATTATCAAGATCAAGATACAATCACAGTGCACAAACCAAAGTTGATGTATCAAATGATATATTCCCCTCTGTTGGAATCAATAGTAAATAATAAAAACGTGTATATTTCTAACATGTCAACGTCCTTCTCTAATAAACTGAAAATCAATTTAAATTGAATAAATTTAATGAATTATCACAAATAAACAATTTGTATCGAATTTTGCCAGATTTATACACTGTAAATGTCATTCAGAATATATACTTTGATGTGTTTATCTTTCAAATGTTTTTTTCTGCAAAGCTGTGGAAAAAAAGGTTACTCAAACAATGTCACCTACCTCTTGTACCTTAAGGAAAAATGGTGTTTTCCATCATCATTGTCGACATAGCTTGAAAAATTTCCTTCAAAAACTTCAGAATCTAAAGTAAGCACAAACGACTTTGTAAATACAATTGATTTTATCAAAAGATATTGGATAGAAATATGTTTTGTATATATTGTATATTAAGACCATTAATAGATATATCGAATTTATTATGTCCTTCTTATTGTGTAAAATTAGAAATGTTTTGTAACTGAAATAGAATTTCCACATTATCTTAGCACTAAGACAGCAACTGGCAAAGCCTGTTTTGGCAACAGCATCAAAACAAAAAAATGAATACCTGTGCCTAATATATAACTAACATAGTATATAAACAGAGGATGCTACACTAGAAAGGGTATGATATTTTTATTTGTACCAACCGTGTTATATTTGATTGCATTTTCGATACTCTACCGTCTTCTTAGCAATAGCAATCCAATTTATTGATTTTTCGTGACATTTGATAGATATAACTGCCTTTTGTAGAGCATTATTTATAATTTAATTATCTAATTAACTTCCTTATAATGTCATATTTCGTTGCATATTGAGCGAAAAATTATCTGTTTTATTTTGTATTTTATTCATGCCGAAAGGTGGTGGAAATTTTAAATGTGTTTTTCATAAACTCAATAAAAGTCTTGGAAACACTTTTTTAAAATACGGCAAATTATCATTTTTACGTTAATCTAATTTTAGAATAAAAGAAAATTTTCTAATATTCGTTGTTGAAGAACATTTAAAGATTAAATTTTGCCTTCCCATTGTAGATACTTTGATTATAGATAATACCTTGTTATTAAAAAAATCATTCTACAACTTATATCTCAGACAGAACTTAACTAAATTGTCGTATGGAACCTACATAAATTACACAACGAGCTTAGTAAAACTTAGAAAACAACGAAGCAGTTATTTAACAAAGAAGTTATTTAAAAAGAAAAACAGAAGCTTAACAAAGCCAAAAGTTTTGTAAGATATCCATTGTAGGATTCTATGATATAACACACTAAATGACGATTGATGCTTCATGTATATATTAATGCAAAACTGAATATTCTATAATTACCTGGACGTTTTTTATTATTTATCCATCCAAAGTTTCCATTTATCCGTGTCAGATTATATATAGGATAATTCACTAATTTATCATTTTCAACTACACTTGTACTACCATGAAAATATCTATATATGTTTTTATTAACATTTTCACCTAATTTTTGCTTATGCAAACTATCTAACTTTTTTGTGCATTCTTTAGTAACAATATCCGGTTTTCCATTTTGAATATGGTAGTCCCCGTCATAGTTGATGACAGCGCATTTCCCTTGCTCGTGGTATAACATGTGATTGTACACACGGAACTTTGAACATCGAAATCCAAACACAAACTCATCCCCTTGAAGTTCAACACATAAGCCAGTATCAGGTTGGAGGAGATAAAATCCTATAACAGTATGGGTTATATATATTTAAATGATAGAATGGTAAACTTCTAGAACTTTTTGAATGTACTTTTCTGATAATTTTAAGCCTATCTTAGCAAGAAATTTGTTTATAATAAATATATCCCTCCATATAGAATATATATGTTGTTTTTCCTTATATCCTCTTTAACCCTATCCAGGCGGGCATTTTGGACTTATGAAACTTGCTACAGTTCTACAGAGTCTTACCTATTCAAATTATTTAGACGTAATAAAATTTATGACGTCATCAGATAAAGCTATGACATCACAACATGGTATTGTATTTTTTTGATATTTTGATGTTATAATTATTCTGTGGTCTTTCTAGACGCTGTAATTCGAGTTAAAAAACAAAAATAAGCAATTTAACCATCATTCTCATCCCCAGAGCGTATTCTTTCACGGACGGATATTTGAATAACGCTCTGGGCGACCCCTCTGTCGATTGGACGAAAAAGTTCGAAAACACCCAAGATTTTGACGGGATGACGTCACAAGTAATCCGGATTTCCATTTCACACGTGTATTTTGAAACTTAATATTTGAAACGATATATTTCACAGAACATAAAAAAATGTTAAATGATTTTTTATAAAATACATATGAAATAAAAGATAGTGATGCTTTTTAAATATTATTAGTAGAAGTCACTCGTTATGGTTTACAAATTTACGGGAAAATATTTGCTAAAATAAACAGAATGGAGTTTCAGACCACATGAAACATTTTCACGGATTTAAACGTATATGTTATTTGGCTCAAACAGCTGCTTATCCATGGCGATTTATTAAACTTATTAAAGACATTATTGTAATGATTGATGATATTGCAAGCAGAATGAACTTGATGTTATAGAATTTTGGATTTATACAGAATTTGAATTTTTTGGCTGTATTTACTTTTTGTTTTTAACTTTCGACTTTGTTTTTAAAGACAGTGGTATGATGTGTAATCATAAACGAATATCGATTAGCACATATCGGAAAGTTTTTCTTTACAAGGAAAGAGGATACCTAGTTCTACGATTTACACCCCTGGCACCTGCTGATGAGTGATGAAATAGACTACCCTACCATGCATGTACCAAAACTGTAGTGCAGTATTTGATATAACAAAGGTTGAATCAATGAAATCTTGCAAAACAGAAACATTGAAGAATAATTTTTAAGGTCTTTTAATGTTTTTGTATTTTAGAAATAAA
>JAYJMI010145536.1:0-19651 GCA_036873855.1 Sarsia tubulosa
TAGTTTTATAGACTTGTGTCTAGATTTTTTTAACCTTAGGGGAATATTTCAACGCGTTTTTTTTAAAACATGATAATTGAAAGATTAAACCATAGTATTTTCTAGATTTTTAAATTATTTTGTCATATTTATATTTAAAAAATAATAATATATGGTAGAACTTTATAATAGTTAATTTTGGTTGACTAAAAAACCTATCTAATCTAAAAATAATTAATAATTAATAATTACCGCATCGCGCATTAGGATTTTTATCTATATTTTAACTATGAACAAACATTAAAGTAACTGCGGCCTAAACTACAAATATCTAATGACAGATTTTGATTGGATGGTTTTATAAATAATAAATATTTGTTTAAAAAGTTAAAATTATTTCGTTTCATTAATCTATTTGTTGCATTGGTTAATGATTAGCACAGGCTAATTTATAAACATTATCAAGTATAGTGAGGGAATTTAATTTTCAACTCAATCATTAGACAACAAGAAAGACAATTTGAATATTAATATAACTGGCAGGTCAAGTTTTAAAAATATTAATTCAATAGCATACCCTGGGCATAAGTAGTTCATCTTCTTCGCTTTCACTACTTGCAGTTTCTTGATCAGTTGTGTGGATAGATGAAGGCCTTTCAACTTCAGCCATTGTCATTGTTTGGAAACAAATTTAACATTAGTTTATTTATCTACAGTAAACCTAAAAAAAAGTATGTATAATTATGTATATTGTGGTGGTATTAAAGTAGTTTGGTTTGTCAATATTGTTTTGTAAGGTACTTTTCCCACCTTTAATATTATTATAAACATTTAAGATGTGTACCTACCCTTCCTTCAGCCTAAAAGTAAATACGAAAAACCAAGTTTTCCTAGGGTCTACGCACATTCGCAAGAGAAGTTGTTGTAGAGAATTGTATAGACTTCTGACAATTTCCAACATGCACACTATAGTTTTATGGCTTTCCTTTGTATCAAAACAAAAATTCTCAGAATAATTATGCTAGTTCCCAGTCTTATTTTTATAATTGTGTGGATGCAGTCTGACGGCTTTCCCTGTCAATGTGCTTAGACCAAGCTTTAGCGTGGTCTATATTCGTAGGCTACCCTTTCTTTAGTCAATTTTCTTAACAACAACAAAACAAAAAAATGTGATCCTTTGACAATATTTAAAGAGGCACTGCCTCAGAAATTTTCATTTGCTTATTAGAAGCATCTCAAAACTAAGTAGATCTCAAAACTAATTTTGTTTTTTCAATACGATATCAAATAAGGCTTAAAACGTTGTTTTTGTAAACTAACGACAATGACGAACAACAATTTCATCCAATCGAATTGCGTAAAATCATCAACGATTATTATTTTGGTTCCAAAAATAATAAAAATTGAAATTTTCATTTTAATGTACAGACAAAACTACTTGGAATTAAAAGATAAAATTTAAACAGATTAAATAACTTTATATTCTCTTTAGAATCGGCTAATAAATAGTTTCTGAGGCAGTGCCTCTTTAAACTATTTGTTGAATTATAAATATTCCCATATCAACAATTTACCCAGATGGTCTTGCAACAAAATAAAAAATTAAACAAGGTATAATCACTAGTGGACCCCTGTTCTATACACTAGACCTACTTTGTGCCAAAATTTTAAATAATTTTAGAACGACTTAAAATAAGCTTTATTAATCCCCCATCACTAGTAAAGCTTTTTAGAAGTAATTTATTGCAGTTAAAAACTTGACTCTTTTCCTCAGTGATTTTCCAGGAAAATTCCTAAAGTGACAAAAATTGTAAAATAGCGAATCTCGAATTTCAACTTTAAAAGCTCAGCGAAGGAGAACAACTTGAAATAAGCCTTAATAAACCCTATCACTAGTAGAGCATCTTATGCGTAATTTATTGCAATAAAAAAATTGACTCTTTTCTTCAGTGATTTGCCAGGAAAATTTATTAAGTGACGAAAATCGCAATACTGTATAGCGAATCCGTAATTTCAACCTTAAAGGGTCAGCGAAGGAAAACAACTTGAAATAAGCCGTTTTAAATCACTGGTAGTAGTCTTAGGAGTATTTAATACATGATTCACAGTCTCGGCTTTTGAACAACATCAAAGGATTTCCGCGCAGGCGCAAAAAAATCGTAGAAAAAATTGGGTGGTAAAGATTTCGTTTTTAGGTTGCGAGAAGCCGTGAACACATACCTCCAAACCCTTCCTGATATCCCTGGTACTTCTAGAAACTCGAATACAAACATATAAGTCAAAAAATTTATTTATACGTAATTATGTTATAACGCAACAACTGCCCCTGCATTTCATGCGCTATTACCAATCTTTCAATATATGGAATCAAAGTTGCCCAGAGATATGTGGCACATACTCTCAAAATAGTGTGGAGGGTGGAACTGCAGATGTGACAGGGGTGTATTCCAAGAGGGTAACACCAGCCTGCTGGAGCCGTCTAGAGTCATCATTGTCCTACAATTGTTGAGTCCATCCTTGACTTCGCACGTTGCATCTCGGTTGTTTATAGGCAGATTCGCTCCCCCTATAAACTGTGCCGCCCTACTGTAGGGACCTCAACAGCAAATACAAGATTGAACTCGTATCCAAATGATTTATTTTTTACAATCATAGGCCACCGTTCAGGGCAACTCCAAAACCGCAAATATTGCAAAAAAATCAACTTGTATTCGCGTTGGGGTTAAAAGTTAGATGTAGATAGATAGAAAATCCTTTGTTTTACACTTATCAGCAGTTTTTAAATAAAACAGAGCAATGTAATTCCAGAAATTTAATAACAAAAA
This sequence comes from Sarsia tubulosa, assembly GCA_036873855.1. Taxonomy (NCBI): domain Eukaryota; kingdom Metazoa; phylum Cnidaria; class Hydrozoa; order Anthoathecata; family Corynidae; genus Sarsia; species Sarsia tubulosa. The sequence goes on from JAYJMI010145536.1 coordinate 2,805, forward strand.
AACTTCCACGTGCAACGCCGCCATTATTTCTGTTTGTTTACCTCCGAATATCTGCGATGGAGAACACTTTTTTGCCGAGACTGTGAAATCATGTCCTCAGTAAGAATTAATTTGGTAATCAAATCAAATTGTTCAATTTAGGGGCCGTCGACAAAAGACTTTTGTCTCTTTTATCGGCATTTGGCCGCTAACTCCATTACCCCCTCCCCCCAAACCTCTTATCGGACAAAAATTTTATAAAAATAGAAAAATTTCAAAAGATGTCGATCATACCAATTTTCGTCATTTATAACGGTACTGTGAGTGTATATATGATATCGTTGTGCACCTCGCCAGCCTCACGCTGAATTTTTCAAGTGTTTTTAAACAAAAATCAGACCCGACTTTCGACTATATTTCTAAATCAAAGCATTTGTATCCCATACTTTTGACAGAACGGCGTTTTTTCCGAAATTCGTTCCCATCTTTTTTCAAAAAGAGACTGGGGCACAGATATTTTTCGCCCCGCGATTTTATATTAAACATTATTGATACGCATGGTTTGTATAGAGAGTTCAAAAAGTAAGAAGAAAAGTTCAGAAAAGAACTGTTTTGCCTGAAAATGGTGAATTTTATAATTGCATATTTTATTTTTATTCAGAGATTATTTACACTGTTAGGAGATTTTCGTCCCAAAAAAAAAAATTTATCGGATTTTTTTTTTTTTAAATTTAAATTTTTTTTTTTGAAATTTAAATTTAAATTTTTATCGGAGTAGATTAGCACGCCCGCCCCCCCCCCCCCCCCCCAAGCGGCCTGACTGAAGCCGATAAAAGAGACGAAAGTCTTTTGTCGACGGCCCCTTGCTTAAAAAGTTAAAAAAACGTCAGATTACAGTAGTTGATTACAAGGGTGTACGTGAGATTGTATATTCAAATTTTTTGTCCAAATTTCAGCGTGGTAAATAAGACTGTTTATGCAAGCAGAGTTGGTTGTTGGTTTCATAAAATTTGTAGATAATTTGTCCCGTAATTACAAACATATATATAATATTATTTTGTAACTAAATAAATAATGTCGCAGGCAGTGAGTATGAATAGACGTTTCAGTGAATTCCCTGACTTGCTTTTGCTTTTGATATACATAATATAATAATTTTTAGTCTATAATCATAACAGGGAAATAATTTTTAAAATTATAATTTCAGCACGCGCAACCAATCATGCGCCATGACAGAAAAAAAATGTAGGGAGTGAGAACTGGGCATAACAAATACGGAAATTCTAAAACGGGAGCAAAATTTTGCATTGGAAAAGTACGGTAGATACGGATCCGTTGACGCTAGATGTTTCGCTAGATTTTTCCTTTTCATAGTGGGATTGTATGACTATGATACTTTCTATGATTAAAAGAATAATTTAAAACAAAGAATATATTTTTTACATGTAGTAAAGGATATTGAAACCATTTAAGCTAATTTGTTGCTATGCCTTTTTTGAAATGTTTTAAATTTAATTGTAAGCAGTTCTTTAGGCGAGACCAATTATATTAGTTGGTCTACGGACTTTATTGCCAAAGTAGGGTCGGTCGGGCGGCGAAATAAAAATAATAATATTGACAAAAAAACAGAGTCGGAATAAAAAATACATGAAAAGTCAAAGAAAACGTTAGTTCTACATAAATTTTGTAATTAAGTCCTGATAATTTGTAATTTTGCGATTAAATATTGTGTTCTCAATGTGTGCTTTTAGTTTTACAAAAGTAAATATAAAGTATTGCTGTGAAAAATAAAATATTTTTTTTATGAACTGAAAAACAAAATTTGGAATAAAATTGAACTAAATAGTTATTTTTTTTTACTAGGATTATTATTTTTTTGTTTTCTCGAAAAAGTGAGTCGGTCGGGTCCGTAGACCAACTAATTTAATTGGTCTCGCCTTACCGAAGTAAAATAAAGTGATAATAATAATAATAATAAAGCACCGGAAAAAAAATCGCACAAAACGTAAAACGTAAAATATTTTAAATAAGGTTTTATTTAATCAACCCTTCGCTTGGTTTTGGAGTGCTCTTCCAATGGAGTGTCTCATTTATTTCTGCAAAATAGGGACCGCAATGGAAATCTGGCCTTTTGGCTTGTTTTGCGTCATCCCTGCTCGTGCCATCTCCTTCCCTTTTTCAGATTTTATAATTTAGGGATTTCAAAGATTTTATATTTATGTTTAAACTTATTGCGCAATTTTACATTGCTATATTTATTTTTGTTCATTTTATAATACTTGATTTCACAGTCTCGGCAAAAAACTACTCTCCATCGCAGATATTCGGAGGTAAACAAACAGAAATAATGGCGGAGTTGCACGTGGAAGTTTTTTTGTTTTTAAATTTTTTGACTAATATTGCTTTGTTTTATTTAAAAATTGCTGCTAAGTATAAAACATTCTCTATTCTCTATCAATCTACATCTAACTTTTGCAATAGAAATTGTTTTTTTTTGAACAAATTTACATTTTGGTTGTGTTCACGGCTTTTCGCAACCTAAAAGTTAAAACTTTACCACCGTATTTTTTCTACGATTTTTTCGCGCCTGCGCGGAAATCCTTTGATGTTGTTCAGAAGCCAAGACTATGAAATCATGTATTGTATTTTTAACGGCAATGAAAAAAACTTACTTACTTATTTGTCGTAAGAGTTACTTTAGACTAGATTGTACCATTGTGGTGAGAAATGTAGACTTAGTGTTGAAACCCGATTTTTTAAATTGCTGCTGTAGGCTTCAGAATGAGATATTTGGTTCATTGTTTCGTTTTTACTTTATCTTTTTATTGAGAAAGTTATTGAATTTCTTCTGAATAATTGCGTACATAAATAAGTAGCTTTAACCAATTAAAAGTTGTCGTAATGCAACTATAATCTGATATACTTTAATTTTTGAAGTCAAATTATTTTATAACAATTTCATAGAGACTCATCTTCAAAGTCAATGAATATTCTTCGGAAGTGATTTTGGACAAAAAGTTACTGAAACTTTGAAATAGAAGATTAACTATTCATCAATGTCCTATGGAAGTTTGAGTAAGTTTATATGATAATTAAGTTTATATGTTTTTGAAGTATTTATATTTAAAATTTGCTAGATAATTCAATGTTTTTACTCAACATTTAGCAAAAAGTTTAAGTTTTATCCCTTCCCTTGAAATAGCAAAAATTATCTAGCGAACCTACAACATTGGCACTTGAATTTGCGATTCCTTGCTTTGTAATTATTAATAATTTTAACGTTTTTATGCACTCGCGGTAAAACGAAAAAACTCTTAAAATGTAAGCAAAGTCTGTAAAATTTATGACTTAGACTATACAAATGTCAACTCGTTCTCTAGGACTTTTTTTACCCACTGCACTGTGGTGTCAAGAAATGAAGAAAATCTTAATATATAGCTTCAAATCTACTCTAATCATAAATGCTGTGGCTTTTAGAACATAAAATACTGAATAAAGTTTACTTCGTTCATTCAAGGATTTATCATAGCCTAGCTGGATTGAGTGCAAAACGTTTTATTGTTTAAAATGCTTAAACTAACTTCGATGATAATTAATTTATTCCAGCATAAATTAAAGTTGATTTATCTTAAACTACTCCCCAAGGTTATAACTTTTATGACCTACTATACAGTGTGTCCCAAAAAAAAGAACACAAATTTTAAAGTTTTATAACTTTTAGTTGAAGCAACTTTTTCAAAAGAGGATTTGACCATTAGAAAGAAAATTTTATTTTTTAAGTTATGAGGCATTTTGTCGCCTGATTAGGTCGTTAATTTTTTTAAAAGTCTATTAAAAACGTTTTAATTACATTTAAAAACTTTAAACGCATTTAAACGTTTGTTATTAATAATTGCTTAAAAAATATTTTTTTCTCAATGTTTTCTTTTCTTTTCTTTTTCTTATTGTTTAATATTTTTAGATTTGATAGTTTCTTTTGTAATTTTTTGTAATTCTTTTGTCAAAAGTTTTAATTGACTTTTAAAAACTTAACTACTTAAAAAGGCGACAAAATCCCTTATAATTTAAAAACTAGTTAACTAAATAGAACAAATTATACATTTTTTAAAAGCCAGTAAGATGTTCTTTCTAATGGTCAATTTTTTTCCAAAATAAATGCTTTCGATAAATGTTATAAGACTTTAAAGTTTGGATTCGCGTTTTTTTGCGACACACTGTACTGTAAAATAATTAAAAGCAAAAAGAGTTACTCCAGGCATCTTAAGATATTTCACCAGGCATTTCAATTTTGTGTTGTGAGAGTTGAGTAGCATGTATTATATGTTTTTAACCAATAAAAAATTACAAAGACAATGCTTTGATCTTTTGGGAAATTAAAATCAGTATTTTGACTTCAAACGCGCTCAAGTATATGACATAATTTTTCTTCGAGGTTAGGTTTCTAAATATCAAGTTAAACGTGCTCGCGCTCAATCCAGCTAAGCTATAATAAATCCTTGGTTCATTTACTTCTTTTTGACTCATTCTAATTAATTTTTTGTAAACTTGAAATGGAAATAATAGTTTAAATTGAAAGTGGTATGTAATGTATTTACTCCCAATATACGAAGTAGAATTCACTGCACTCTATAGGTTTTTGTACAATATAATTGGAATTTGCTCGTCAACTTATATGTGACTGCGATCAATCAATGTCACGGCACCACACATCTTATGTTTTTTATCCCAGACAAAAACAAATTCTCTCTGTTTTGATTAGAAACAAAGTTTCAAAACAGCTATGAATTTATCAATAAAACTATTTGTTTTTCTTTAGATGATTTGAAATAATTGTAGCGATTCATCATTCGTGATTTGAAATCCTATCTTCACTAAAACTTAATCACGATATGTTTAAACTTCATAACTTTTTTAATAATGTACAAGATAATAAAAATAGGAGAAGACAGGTAATGGAGAAGTAGAGGTAGAAAATAAAACTGATACTAATGATGTAAATCAAGAAGAATGGCGTATAGATATAAACTAAAGAAGTATATATATTTATATATAGTAAGATGTTGAAATTAGAAACGATTTTATCTCCACTTACTTGTTGCTTTTTTCGTTTCTCTGTAATTCAAGTTCTTACTATTTCACTATACAAAAGTATTAACGTATCAAATATTTCATTAATTTTAATCTTTATATGTCTTCGATTTCTATGATTTCTACCCTCGATATGCATTTAAATGAAATTGTATCTTCATAATAAAACAAACCGATATGAAATTAAAATTCTTTTTTTTTTTTGTAACTTCTTTTTGACGTGGCAATATCATTTTTAATCACCCCTGGTTTTATTTTTTTTCAATGAATTTTTTTTATATATTTTTGTATATATTTATTTATTTTTACACTTTCCAATGAACAAAAAAAAACTTAATTTTTTTTCTGTCATTTTCTATTGTGTAAACAGAACCTTTATATAACCTTGAATATTACAGTTACATTTTAAAAAAATTCAATCCAAAACAGGGGGTCATGTTATAATTTTTTAAGAAAACACACTTAAATTTTTTCTTTTGCTTTTTAAGGCAAAATTATTAAACTTAAAAGGACATGAAACTAAGTTATAATGTATAATTATACATCTTGTAACTTTTGTTGTCTTGGATTTTTAATGTCTTAAAACTTATTTGGAAAGCTGGCAAGTCTGGACAAAGCTGAAGAAACATGAGAAACACTAACCTAACAAAGTTGCCTCTTTTGAGTTTAAATATCATGATGACATAATCATTTTTAAGCAATAATTTTAAATCTATTGGTAATACGAAACCTTTAAAATAATGAAACCTTTTTTGGCTTTTGTTATAATCTACGAAATGCCAAAAATAATAGTAACTTTCAAATGTTTCACAATAAGGTTGAAACATAATTGCAACTTCACCTAAATACGTGATATAAATTTTGAAAATATTTTGATCGTCCTATTTTAGGACTTGAAACACATGAAGGCTAAAGTAATTCATATTGCTATAATTAACCACTATTATTATAACTTCCTCTTTGTTTATGTCAGAACAGTCCTAGCAAATAATGTTCTTTTATCTATAATTTTTTTAACCAAGGCTGAGGCAGCATGATCATCTTGATATGTTGCTATCTTTAAATTTTTAAGTCAAATACAAAACACCACCAGTGGTTAAGTTCATTTTAGGTAAATAAAGAATTCAAACTCATAGTATTAGTAAACTTGTAGTATCCCAAAGAACTACACATTACATTTACATTCCAACCTTTCCTTTCAGAAAATTTCAATTGACCAAAGATGACCAAAAAAGAAATGGAGCATGTATCTACACAAGTCAATAAATATTTAATAATCACAATAAATTATTTTTAATCAACAGTTGTAATTCAACCCCCTGTCCAAAAATTGTTATTGTATAACTTAGAACGTTTGTTTCAATTTTTAACAAACAAATATAAACTCACTAAACAAATATGCTGTAGAGATTCTTATTGAAAACCTTTTTTTAACATTTCTTTATAAGAAAAATCAAATTTTTAGTATATTTCAAATTGTTTGCATTAACTTTTTGGTAACTAGGCTGTTTTTTGCCCTTATAAGAAGTCTGTTTTTGCCCTTATAAGAATATTTTATTTTAGGACAGTCAGAAATGGTCAACCATAAAGACAAAATTTACGATGTGAAAAACCGCACCAACGAAATAGTTATAATAACAACATTTTTGAAATAATATTATGTAGATAACTTTGAAATAATATTATGTAGATAACTTTGAAATAATATTATGTAGATAACTTTGAGTTTGGCTGTAGGTTAAGCAAAGATTTATATTGTCTAACTTGTGACGTTGTTAAAAAAATTTATGTCAATTGCTTACTTAACCAATTTTCTCTTTTCATTAAAGGTATTCGAACTCTTTTAGCTATGGGCTATATCGATATACACTGAATAATTTATAAATTATGGATCTCGAGAACTGTATTTCAGTAGACTTTTTTAATATTGTCATATATGTAGCCCAACAAAATTTTGATAGTTTTTTTACTTTATCACATCCAAAGTTTTGCTGTGTCGTCAGCATTGATTTGTCAGGAATAATGCTAAAATTGACTATATTCGGTGAAAACTACTGTAAAAGCGAATGACACCTTCAATGTCTCCTATATCACCGATCAAATGAAGTTGGTCTTTACTTAGTAACAATTTACTTTCCTTTATTTCTTTTCCCTAACATTTTGTTATTTTTTTAGTATGGAGGCCTCAGCAAAATTACCTTGGTAAATATAAAAATAGACCTAAAAAATAAATAAGATAAATAATGAAAGATAAATAAGGATAAATAATAAAAGCCAAAAAGTTGCAAGCTAAAAGCTTTTGCAAAAAACAAATATTGCAAAGATACAGCCGGGGAAGTCATTAGATGAAAAAAAAAAATTATTTACCATTTATTTTATCACTAATAAATTCCTCAAGAAGACCAAAGTTATATTATCTTTGGTTCATACATATGGTTCATCTGGTTATTTAATCGACCATTTCAATTTTGGTGGGGTTAGTGAAATATTTAAATATCTTTATCACCTCTTTACAAAATGTTTTTTTCAGGAGTTATAGATAGCATAGCATGTATTTTTTTCAATAAAATATAAATGAATTTGATTTCAAAATAATATTTTATTACAAGTTAAAATATCAGTTTTCGACAAAGTCTTGCTAACTTTTACTGTAACTCTTGACACCTATGTGAAAACCCTTATTGTGCATGAGATGATGAGAGCTTTCTATTGTTCATTTTGTTAATAATCTACATGGATAACTATTAATTTTTTATTTTGCAAGCTTGCCTAATTTACAAACGTTTTTTCAGTTTCATCACATATCATTAGCTCCAAACTGCTCGTATTTGTTCATCTTTACCGAAGTTAATAGACATCGCATCAGACATCATATTAACTGCACTGTACCAGGCTTCACGAAGATATTTATTACAAAGTTTTAAAACCGCGGGAAAAAAAAGTAACGGAAAATAAGTGTGAAAAAAGTGTGAATTTTGGTGAAATTGTAAAATTTTCTCTTTTATGACTTCCCATGATTGTAGCATACTCAACAATTCAAATCAAAGGAAATGAAAGTATAAAGTTCATTTATTTCTATGTTTTTTACATAATGGAGACAAAAATAAATTATTGTCTGTAATCGATCTTAGTAATGACGTGACCTTGTGAAACCTCAAACTGTAGATGAATTGAACTTATCCAAATAAATAAATGATATTATATACTTTCTCTTGAATTGTTTTTATGGAAAATTGTTGTATGTCTCAAAAAGAACGCAATAGAAAGTTTAATTCGAAATAATTTAAAATTGATGCAGCCTAATAATACATGTTCAGAACAAAAAGAACGAAACTTTCCAATTACTTGTCTTATTTGTCATTTATTCAGAAGCGATATATATAAAAGAAGGATTTGTTGGAACTTTTTGACCGTTAAATTTATTATGGTCGACTGTCTAGTATAAATTACTTTCATGTGCGGTTATAAAAGGAGGTCACAATGAAACTTTGAGATATTCATTATATTTAATGTTTACAAAAGCTAAAATGAAGCTTGAAGCTTTCTTGAAACTTTCTTAAAAGTAAAGTTAATAAAAAAACTGTGCAATTATTTTTTTGTTAATCAATCATTATTTTTCTAATTGTCAATATTTTTTGTATAACCCTCATTTCCTCCATGTGGAACAAAAAAATTGTTAAAAAGTCATATCATTGGATAGCTTATAATTTTTTTCTAATATCTGATAATTTGAAAATGATCCAGTTGTATACGGAACAAAAACCAACCTAAAGTTGTTATCGTTCTTTTTGAGAAACACTGTTTAGGCTTAATGGCGGAGCAAAGGGATCGGGACAATGAAAAGAGACATGACAAAATATGATTAACTGTAACATATGTTTTTTTGTTTTTTTATTGTTTATACAAATTCTTATATAAATAAAATTTTACATTATATTCTAAGCAAATATTTTAAGTATAAATTTACGCCCATCTATTTAGCTAGTATTTAATAATTTTTGCGAGAACCATTTTAGCAAAGATTACTTTAGGCTAATGTTAATCCACGTGAAGATAAAAATGATTTTAGAAAGGAAAAAGATGGTTTAACACTTAACCCTATATATACTGCCCTTTTTAGACATTAATTACATCTGAAAAATATTCCACCAAGAATATTCCAAACGTCACAAAAAGTCTGAAAACTGGAAAATATATATTTAATTTTCTACATAATTGACTAGACTAAACATTGTTTTTAAAAAATATTCTATATATATAAATGGACTACGCAGAGGTTTCTATAAAATACCAACATACAATTTTTATGATAAAACCTTTTTATCCTATTTTTTAATATATTTACATATTACTAGGTACATTTACTCTTACTGATCTTCGACATCTCCTACTATTGCTACTGCTTTAATTTCAACTCTCGCAGCCTGCGGTAAAATAATTATAGTATTATGTCATGCAAGCTACGTGCTGTCATGGAAACATTAAAAAAATAAAACTTGGTATAAGAGGGATTAATTTCTTTACAATAAGGTTAAAGGCTAGACATAACTATATGAACCAAAGCTCAGTTATTACATCGGAAGATATTTTAGTTTTTCAGTCAAGTTTCACTTATTATGTTAAGTTTATTTTGACTTGGAACCAAGATTTTCAACGTTGACTTTTTAAAAGTGATAATTATACCAATTAATTATTCTTATAAATAGTGACCATAGATTAATTCACTTGTCGATGGGAGAAGTATTAGTAGTATCGAAATTCGATCTAAAGATAATCCCTCCAGTGACGAAATCTAGAGTAATCATAAAACGTACGCTCAATTAAAATCATATATATTAGAGCAGAGGAAAAAAGTAGATTGACAAACCTTGGGTAAAGCTGCACATTGAAAAGCTGCTCTTGCAGGGTATGGTGCAGTGAAAACTATAACAACAAACCAAACTTAGTTAAGAAAGACGAATAAATATGCTTTAAAAAAGCAAAATCTAATCAAAATAATGATATGAGGTAACTGTAGTGCAGTTCTATACATGATACAGTACATGATCACACAGAGGGAAGATTTGTGTTATGATCACACAGAGGGGAGATTTGTGTTATGATCACACAGAGGGAAGATTTGTGTTATGATCACACAGAGGGAAGATTTGAGGTTATTTACGCTACTAAAACATTGACTATAATGTAGTAAGAATTTAGCTTTATCTCTAAGAAAGAAACTGAAGAAGGTATAAGTTAGTTTGAAGATATAAACTCTGATTAAATACTTACAGGTGGCGTACACATCGTTGACAGTTTTATAATCATTCATATCAGCCAGTAATATCGTAGTTTCAACAACTAAAATAGTTTAATATACTTGGATAATATACTAGAAGAAACATTCTCTTTTTTAAACATTAAAATCATTGTGAGTAATAATTAATGTAATTAACATATAATCTTTAGAGTACTGCAAGGAATACGAAGTATAGAACGAGAAGTATTTTTTATAAACCAAAATATACATGTGGCGATGTATTGGTCACTCCCATGAAAATACACTCGGCTTGGTCAAACACCAGAGGCCCTGTAAAACAAGCAAACAAAAACTTGCATTAGTATCCTGTCAGCATAGATCATTCAACAGGCCCTTTAACACTAAGTGCAAAAGTAAAAAAAACAGTGTGAGTGACCATAACAAGAGGGAGCACCTAAAAAGACCAAAAGGTGGAAGAAGTGGGTGGTTCTGAGAAACGCTGAACTGAATGAGAAGAGAGACTGGTACGAACTTAATTCCTCTTGTCGGCTAACCTTGGTTTAAAGCTATTGCTCAAACCACGATTAGGGTATTGAAGTAAAATAAAGTATAAATAATTCCCTTTTTATAAATATAAACTTTAATTATCTAATTGACAATTTGAATTTTACTTTTGCTTTACTTATTACTTTAATTACCTATATTGATATATATCGTATCTTATATATAAAGAGAAGTATCTTTTATAAATTTAAAATTTTGTTTGTACAAATAGTTCTGTTGAATATAGATCAAAGCTTAAATCCATGTTGATCAATTCTTAAATTTAATTTTTTTATACTACTGTAGTAAGTAAAATTGTTACAACAAACCATTTTTATATGAAGAACCGGCAGCATCCAATATCGAACCAAGATTCAACAATACCTAGATAGGATTAAAAATAACTAAAAATGGTTTATATTTTAAAAAATAACATTAACGACGATAATTCAAAGATAGGGCTGATCAATACATGCTACAATTTTCCATAAATACTTTATTATAACTAATTAATTAATTACTGTACAGACAAATTTCCCAAACTTGATCGGATTTGCGAAAATAAGATTCTCTCACCTGTTTTGTTTGAGATGCAACATCTACCCCCACAAACTCCATTGTCTAAAAATCGCAAGCATCAAAATCAATTATAGTTTAACAAATCATTTTAACAATTCATCATTTTTTCACTATACAATACTGTATTGGGAACTATTCTAGCTAACTAAAATCAAATGAAAAAAAATCCTTACCTTTCAAAATTTAAATGCTTTTTTACACAAGGAGAATACTGTAAATAGATTAATAGCAGTAGTAACTTAACCTTGTATAAAATCGGTAACAACTATACTAAAATGGTTCCAATTTATAATAAAGTTAATCAAACGTACAGTATTTGATAAATTAATAAAGCAGGGCATTCATACAGGACTTTAATTAGGGTATCAATTTTTAATATTGTAGAATAAACAAATAAGTTCTGATATTTGAGTTGCTTCAATAACTTATCTTTGGCTTTCTAATGCTGTTCAATGTAATATGGAAAACCAAACTTTTAATTTTTAAATTGAATATTAAAACTGATTAGATAACAAACAGTATTTCGTTTTATTGAGAAAAAAAAGCATACCTCTGGATTGAGACCAATTTGACCAGAAACATGTAACACATGATTGACTTGCACAGCTTGACTAAAATAAATAAATATAGAAATTAAAAGAGCTATACTTAAGCATAATATGGTATCAATAGGTTTACCAAAACCAAATTTTACAGTAATGAGCAAAGTAGTAATGATAAGATGAATGAAATCATTTTATAATGCTAACATAATTTAATATAATATATAGTAAAAATCCAAATTCAAATTACTCTAGATCTCTAACCTCATGAAAAATATTAGATTAAAACTAATGTGCAGATAATCAGAAAAAAAAGTTACAGAAAGAAGACATCTTTAACAAGACATCCTTCTTATACTGCCTACTGTATCAATTTTCTGTACCATATTTTTAACACAACAACAAAACACAGTTTGAAATCAGGCTATTTTATTAGTAATATTCTTCTGGTGATTTTAAATTCAGTATGTGTTTTTACTATTTTTTTAACTTTTTTGTTAATTTTTACTGATTTTGAATTTTGTAGTTTATTATTATATAAAGAATGTTTGAATACATGAACATTTGATATATATTCTATAAGAGAGATATGCAGAAATCAGTACTCGGCTGATCTACAGACTGAGCTGATATCAACTTAAGTTACTTATGTCAAATAAGCGAAAACGAAAGTATTTATTATTAGTTACTATTATTTTATTTTACTTCGGTTAAAATCATGATACAATAAATAAAAATCTTTAAAAACTTAAAAAAGGCATAGCTAAAATAAGCTAGTAATAAGCCTATTTACACCGAAGAAACAAAAAAAGAAAATATATACTATAAATTAAAATACTAATTGTAAAAATCTGGTAAAAATATATCTACAAAAATAAATAAACAATTCATATATACAAATAGGTTCCAATAAATATGCGTAAAAATAAAAAAAAAAATAAAAATCCTATCAGAAAATTTGGAGAATACAATCTTTACCTTACTGTATATTACAAAAACCTTCTCCTTGCACATAAGATTTACATAGTCTACATGGGCAATTTGGCTTCCACTGCCTAATCTTAGATTCAAAAACATTGAGAGATTTAACATTTCTTTATCTGAGGGTATAGAATTCCAAATAACAGGTCCCAAATACCTTAGAGAGTTTTTACCTTTAAGTTCAGTGTTAACAGAAGGAATCACTAAATTATTATTATCTTTATATTGACTAACATTTTAGGGGAAGAGGTCCTTAATATCACTAACAGACATTCCATTGAGGCATTTAAATATTTATATAGCTAACTTTTGAATAGTTTGAATGTGTATTGTGAAAGAATGGTCTTTTTCCAAAACAAATTCAAAATTTCTGGTGGAGTTTGAATGCCTCTAATTCCAGATTTCTGCGAGAAGGGGAAGGGGAGCCAGTTATATATCACAAATAATCTGTACTATCGGTGCTGGGAGGATCCTCACCGGTCACACTGTATAATACGGTATATATTTTGAAATCTGGCTAGATTTAAAATCTAATATTCACATTTTAAAATAATTTCATTCCCATTTATTTAAAATTGACAACTGTCACATGATTGATACCGTCAACTGCCCTACCCTTACTTTGAGCAACCCTGCCTAACTTTTAACGCAAAGAAAACATGCCTTCCATTTATCTCTCTGTCTCTGGGTTGTAAAAGACTAAAATCCAAGATGGCTGCGTTTATTCTGAAAAAAAGGTCCATTCGACCATGGATCATGTGATGATGTAAGGACATTAAATTTAAAACAAGTCTAGTGTTATAATATAGAAACTTCTTAGAGATCAGAAAGAAGTGAAAGGTTTATTTAAAGGTACTTATGCACGTAATTCTCAAAAATAAATATCCTACAGTATTATTGATTTTACCTCAATAAAAAGAAGAAGTAACAAGGAAACACTGTGCTAAATATCTTATTCTGAAATTTAGAAATAAGCCCACAGCAGCACTTTGAAAATTTCATACCCACAGGTTTCATACCCAATATGTGTAAGCAACACAATGAACTTGCGGTTGTTTTTGTCAAATAAAGTCATTTTCTTTCTTTGAAACTACACATACAGTCAGGGATATCTCTTAATAAAGCTGTATGCACTTAGTTAAGGTAATTGCAGTAATTCGCTTAGTTAAGCGGTAGATTCGCTTAGTTTAGCTGTATAAAAAGAAGACCCGTTTTATTTTGCAATTAACAAAAAACACGGGCTACAACTCACACCATGACGTAGAGAACGAAATTCTCTAGCCTCTAAGATCAAAATCGGTAAAAGTTTATTGAGAAATAAAAGTTTATAACAGTTTATAAATAATTCGCCTAGAGTAACTACATACAGCAGTAAAGCGGTATTTAACAATTTTTATCTGACTGACATAGAAAATGACTGAATTTTTTTTCCTATAATGTTCATAACGTTTGGTATATCTTCAATAAAAATAGGGTGTAAATTCTTGATACAACACGTTTATGATTTTTTTCGATTCCTATCCTGGTGCCCCCCACCAAAATTCAACCAAAATTTTCCAGGGAGTTGATGAGCGATATAGAAAATCTGTCATCTGTCATCAATCTATCATGGGGGGGTATGATTTTTTTCTGGAATAGCCCATCAAAGTTAGGAAGCCTCTTCAAAGATAGGGAAATGGACAGATGGACGGTATTTTTATTTTCAAGATTTTGTCCGGAGTTAGAAATATAAAAATGATTTTGCTCTAATGTCTTCTTACCTGTAAGGTCCGATAGCTTTAGGAGCTTTTGAAGTATTTATAACTTTTCGAATTATTTTATTCATTTTCTTGATCAAACAGATATCACCTCAAAAATAATAAACAAACTTGTAGCAACGAAAACAACAATACAAACTTGTTTACAAAATATACTTCACACTTCGTACTTAGTCCACCGTATCACGACTATTTAGAAATTGTCTATAAAACACTAGGTAAGAAAATGCTAATCTGATGAATTTAACAGGAGTAGTAAAAGAGGCGTGTAAAAGGGTGCTCGGAGGCAAAATATAGGTAAGTGGAAAATAGATCGATTTGGTGTCCCAAAATTAGAAATTTATATAAAAAATTTGCTACTCGCTAAAAGAATGAACTTTTATATAAAATTTATCGCTTGGATCTTGCTGCTCAGTTTAGTCGTTTCTCAAAAGAAGTCTACCTGCAATAAAAACACAAAAGCAGTAGCAATTTGAAAATCAGGTTACTTTTGCATGCAATAATCCAATTTGACAATCAGTCCGAAGTGAATTGAAATCAATCCCATATTAACTCAGGTTGTGAAGTTTCTAAAGTCTCAACTTAGATGTGAAAAACGATCGATATCAAAATGCTTTTTTTTGATAATATAATGTTGAAAAAGACTATCATTTTTCAATGATCATTTTAAAATAAATGAAACCCTTATCTTTAAAAAAGGAGTAACAAACAATTGATTTTATTCGAGGCATGATTATTAACTCATGGATTCGTTCAGCACATATTGATTTGGTGGGCTTAAACCAAGCGCAGAGGAGGCAGAATAATAATCGTGGCTGTCTAATATGAACAAGTCCTTTCCTTGCGTCACTGCGCGCTGAAAGTGTTAAATAAAAATTTCCATAACAGCTAATCAATCATTTTAAGTTTTTGACATTTTGTGGATTAGGATAAAGACAAACATTTGCGATAAAAACCTTTTTGTTGCAGCCGTTTATAATAGTCCAGAATATTCTAAGCACTGGAGACTAACTAATATTAATAACAATATATTTGACGAGCTTTATAAAAAGGTTCTAACATTTTCAGAATTTGACTTAGTTAAGATTGGAGGGGACTTTAATAGAAAGGTAGGAAAACTTCAAGGTTTTATCATTGAAGATCAAAAAGATCTAAAAATTTTACCTACTGCAGGTAATCTAGATACAATTCTTGTTGAAAGGAATAATAAAGATATTTCTGTCAATAGATTCGGTCAAAAACTTATGGAACTATGTATTGATACTAAAATGAGAGTTTTAAATGGGAGATATACCAAGTTATGTTAGTTAAAATTTCTTGGATAATCTAAGTCACGAGTTGCATATAATCTGCGAGTTGCGAGTTACGAGTTGTGAATCTAGTTACGAGTCAAAGAATTAAAAGTGCTTTTCCTAAAAAAAAAATTTTTTTCTATTATCTGTACTGACATTATTTATATGGACAGTTTATTGTAATCGTTTTATATTACTATATAAGCTATGACTATGACTATAAGGGTGACTTCGGACCCCCCGCCCACCATCAACCCAGAGCTCAAAAAAAGTAGCCTACGATATAGACCCTTCACGAAAAAAGGTGTAGATGCACATTCGCAAGAGAAACTGTTCCAGCGAATTGTATAGATTTTTGACAATTTCTGACATTTTTCACATTGATTTTTCGCACTAAAGTTTTACGGCTTTTCTTCTCATCAAAACAACAATTCTCGGAAAAATATGCTAATTCCCAGTTTTATTTTTATAATTATGTGGACGCGGTCTGACGGCTTTCCCTGTGATGTGCATAGACCAAGCTTCTTTTTTTTTCTTTATTATTAATACTTTATTTGCAGTTGACTGATAATATACAATTAAATTTAAAATTCATCTACATATCGTAGCAACACAAATATATGTATGTGTTAATTGAAGTCAACTAATAATATATATATAAGCTGGTATAAACTGACCATGTTAACAGCAAAAATTGAAATATAATAAAGCAAAGCTATAAACGCTATATCCTAGTAAATTTATAAAACCAAGATCTTTTACGTAAGTTTAACATAAAGAACACGGGCAACCATTAGGTATCCAAGTTTTAATCATATTTTGGAAACTATACAGTGAAGATGCGTTT
>JAYJMI010145537.1:0-10333 GCA_036873855.1 Sarsia tubulosa
TTTTTCGGATTTGATATCTGATATTTGCAGAGGTAATATATTTTAATGTTTTATTTATAAAAACATATGTTTGAAGAGGTGTTTACCAAAACGGATTTTCGTGGCATTGTACCTTTAAACTTATTAATTCATGTTTACTTTACGTATTTAAGAACATGTGATCGAAAAAAAAAATATTATTAAGCTCAGAAAAGGTCTATTAGAACCTATTTTACCGATGCTTAATATATTTATGATATTCGGGACAATAAAATCATTTAGACATGTCAGGGTGAGTTGCTGAAAATCTTTTTTGATTTAATAATATGATGCCTTTTTAAATATCGTTTCAATTATTATTTTTTAGATAACAAAAAGCAATATCAGAAAGAAGATCTCGAAGCAAACATCAATATTAAGAAAGAATTTCAGCACATACATAAACTACCAAGCAATACTGAGATATAATATCGAGATAAAACTCTTAGCTTAACCAGCAATAGTAGTAACGACTACCGACAATAGTAGTAACGACTACCGACAATAGTAGTAGCGACTACCGACAATAGTGGTAACGACTTCCGACAGTCAACAATGGGAAAGACAAACGATAATCCAACAATGTATTTATTATATATTTTATTAACGTTAACCTGTGCATCTCTAGCGACTTCAAAACCTACTGACAACGCTTTTGTTCTACGTAATATTCAGGACATCAAACCTAGTAATAAATACACTAGCACGTGTAAACTAACCCTTATGGAAATACCCATTAAATTAGAAGGATGTCACGAGAAAACAGTAAAAATATTTGGATGTGTCGGCGATTGTAAAAGTGACACTACTTTAAATGTTTATACTAATAAGTTATATATTAATTGCTCATGTTGTAAAAATGATCCTAATGATGAGCAAGTATTTTATACAAATGTATTTTGCCCTTCAAGAAAACAAAGATTGGAACCGGTTAAAGTATTATCAGCAAAATCATGTTCGTGTAAACCATGCTTTAATAAAAGTGTGATATGAGTATTGCCAACTAGTTATAGGCATGACAGAAGCTTGCGGAAACTAGCCTACGATATAGACCACGCTAAAGAAAAACACGTTTTTCGTTAAGGGTCTATATCGTAGGCTAGCGGAAACGGAAGTGTGTGAATCAAAATCTAAACTAATCAAACCTAATCTAAATATGACTAAGAGGAAAGATAAATCTTTGAAACTCTGGCATCGTAGTATGAGAAACAACATTAACATGAGTTAAATGAGTAAGATAGATCTGATGTTTTTGTTAATAATTTAACGAATGATAAATCTCTTTATTTGCCATAGTGCAATGTTTATTCATTTCTGTATGGGAAAGGGACTGGGCCTCTCAAGTCCATGCGTAAAATCGACTGGTTTAAACGGAAGCAACATAATATAAAGATAAAGAACTTGAAAGATAATAACCAATTAAAAACATTTGTCGCTTAATGTAATTACAAATTACAAATGACGTCACAAGTCATCAACATTTTAACAAAACGGAACAGTGTAATGTAACTACATCAAGATGTCTTGTAATCACGTATACTGATAATAATATATACTTTTAACTAACTTTTAGATGTGACATATTTAAAGTTACTTGGTCTTTATAGTTTTTACCCCTATCTGTTTCTTTGTCTGATACATATTCATATTTTGAGATTTATGGGTGTTGCATTTTTATTTACATTTATGTAATTACATTTACGGTCTCCTGAAAGACTATATTTTTGGTGGTTTTGCCTGGTTCTTTAAAATTGATGTCTATATTGCTCAAATTTGGGTTCATTGAACCACAATTCAAAATTATATTACCAAATTACAAAACCAATAATACCAAATGTTAGATATTACTATAAAACAGAAAATAACAAAAATGAAAACCGTATAACCTAAAAACGAATACCGGCAATGGTATTGAACAAATGCGTACAATACTTGGTGCTAATAATTTTAGTTGAATGATATTTGGGCAATATTAACTCAATATCAATATTCGGTACCTTGGAAGGTGCATTTTGCTAAGCTAAAAAATTAAAAAAAATATTCAAGTTTTTTAAATTTGTTGTATCTCGGATTTAATTTCCTTATTTGATTATAGTTAGTACCTTTTTTTAAGCATAAGGACTTAGTTCAAACACAGAGAGTAGAGAATATAGTAGAAATAGAGAAAAATATTCATAATAACTCTGATTTTCGCTATATCAATGCTAGTACCTGATTTGATCCCAAAAGTGAGAAAGATAGATTTATACAATTTGCACCAATTTATGGTTTTCAAACTTACGAGGTTTTGAATCTGTTTCGGCAGAAACAAGGAATGATAAAAATAAGGTTTGGATTTAAGATTGTCTCTTTGACTTGACAAATATATACATGACACAAAACTTTGTGAAACGTCGGCCAGCTAGATACTTCTTAAGGGTATTATGATAGACGTCAGCTGTTAGAAGGCTAGATACGAGTCTATACACTTTCACTAAAGACATTGGTTTTTACGATTTTATAGGGCAGTTCGACAATTTGATGAGATATGATGACTAACGATTTAAAGCTAAAATAAACAAACGTAGAATTCCTATAAATACTTATCCGTTCACAAACTCTGATAAAATACCAGACAAAAACAACAAAGTCAACACTTACTATTTTGTGTTAGCTAGGAGTTGAGAATATGATACTCATAAAATATATTTATACTTTCTCTTTCTCACAACTTTGCTTTAGTATGCCTTTTCTTTCTGTCCACAAGCTATAGCTATCTCTCTAGCTATCGCAAGTCGCAAGGGAGACATTAAATATGACGTAGATATACGCATGATAAACACAAAGATATAGGTTGGGACACATGGTAATTTAAAAATAAGGTACTAAACACACATAAAACGATAAACAAAAGACGTATTACACTTAGTTACCAAACTCAATTGTCAAATATGTTTCATGTCTAAACAGAAACGAATATCCATAGTATAATTGAATATAAGCGCAATATTTGTTTTTGGAGTCTAAAAGAATGATTAAATTAGAGCACTCTTGTATCCCGTGGTTCATAATCCACTTGTGGTGAAACAACTCTTTTATACAGGTAAATAAATCAGTATATATACAGGTTAATAAAGCCACTGATATGCATATATATATGGAATTCGTGATATATCACTGGCTCCCCTTCACCTTCGTGCAGAAATCTGGAATAGAGGGATCGAACTGCCGGTTGTGCACTGTGCGGTATTTGCTTACTGTGTCATAAGTTACTTAAGTTGATATTAGTCGAATAGCTCAACCGGTAGAGAGCGTCGCGGATCTAACGCGGAGGTCGTAGGTTCGTATCCCCTCCGCCCAAATTTCTGCATATCTCTCTATAAATAATATATTGTAAAAAAATTTATATTTATTATTTTTTGAATATATCAACATTTGGTGAAAAATCATTTATACAAATGTGATCAGTAAAACAGTATTGGTGAGATTCACTCAAATAATATTTATTGCCAGTTGTTAAAACCATTACATAAAATATATGAGCTGCCGTGTAACAGGTACCTAAAGAAAATATGTTGAGTTTGTATTTACACGAACAAAGTTTTTTCGCGTCTTGATAAAATTTCTGGTCGCATTGTGATTGACTCCAACCTTTATGACGACCCTAAGAATAAAACAAAAGATAATTAATAAGCAGCTCAAGATAAAAAATAAAATTTCTAGACATTATCATTGGAGGAAAACACATAAAAACTGACGGACATTTTATACGAAAAACCCGGTTCGGAAATAGGAATCAAATATAACCATAGAACTCAGATTACGCAAAAAAGTCCGTACTGCGGGCATATAGAAGGACTATACATAGTTTAGCGAAAATACGGACTGTAGTCTAGTGTTTGTCTTCGGGTGAGCACTTTGCAGTCTTTTAAATTGGTCTAGCATTCTATCAACCTCGATCCCAGGGCCTCTTACCTCTTTTAAAAAATATCGAGGTAAAAGGCACTGGGAACGAGTTTGGCATTCTATATGTAACTTTTTTTTCATACTTAAAGAAACAACTTTATGTTATTATGGCCAAGAAGTTAACCTATACTTCGATGCTTTACTGAAACTTTAAGAAATGAAAGATTACTACTTCCTGAGTCTCATGCAAAAAAATGAGAAACTTTCTATGTTTAGTTTTTAGAATATTTGTATTTGAAATGGCCAAGAAGCAGTCGAGGTTGCATTATTCACTTGCGTTTGTACGGAAGGTTAAATAAATACTTACACAATTATAGCAAACATCGTGCTTGTTGCATGCTCCCTCTAAATCTTGTTTATGCAGAATATTTGAGCTCAGCATTTTAAAGACCTGGGATCCACATCCATTGTAACGTAAACCAATATTACATCGACCTAAGAAAAATATTTTGATATAAAAGGAGAACAAGGATGGAGAGTGTTTTTCTTACAGTGGTCGAAGAAATCTTTTATCTATACAATTAAAGAGGTATTTTGTAATATTGAGATCACAATGAGAATAAAATGGACCATCTATTTTCCAATATGTATTTCCTTCCGTTTTCCTCTTTTTAGGAAGCGATGTTTAAAAAACTATTTGTGCCACTTACTTCTATTTGGGCCTAAACACGTTGCTGCACGATAAGATGTTGTTGTACGACGTCGTGAAAACCACCAAGCATCTTTCTTCTGAAGATTTATTTCGCTTTCATCATATTCGTCGTTTTCATTCTCTAAAAGATTTTCAGTTTTCTTCAACTTTATATTTTCATCTTCGTTTTCTTTTTTAGCTAGTAAACTTTCTTCTTCTTCTGTTAGCTTTAAAAATAAAATAAAAACACTGAACGAGTTGGTGAGTAGTGCGCTCACGTGTTTTTTATTTCCTTTAAAAACAAAACATCCAGCTTTTAGCTTTAACGGTTTAAAAGTTAAGCTGTCTTTTGGATTCTTGTTGACAAACAACCCAAAATCTTTAAGTCAAAGCACTGTAAAATAAAATAATGAATATGACTGTATTTTTTTCACCAACTTTTATACAAAATGACTAGTTTCCAGCTCCTTTTTTATAAAGTTTAGAAAAAGAGCGAGTGAGAAGTTTAGAATAAAAATTAAAATGTGATTTATTTAATAGTTTTTGGGAAATACGGATCACAACCATAAGCTCAGTTGACTGATGGCTGGAGTGGAGGTTGACGTCAAACGATGCTTAGATAAGCTCACTGATTAAATTAAAATAAAACGATAACTAAAAGTCAGAACAAAATGTTTCAATTTTGCATATGAATTGAACATAAAAATGATTTTTACCAATAAATAGTATCCAGTCTGTCTCACTGAAATATTTTATATCCCTATAACTTTCTGCGTAGGGATCAGGAAAACAAGTTTTTTATGGCTACTTATTTTTAGACTTGTAAGGAATCTGAATATTGTATCTATTTTTTATCAATGAATTAAGAACAATAATGTTAAGGTATTATAAATGTAACAAAATATTGAAAACAAAATCAAGTAAATTGTAGAAAAACTTTACCTTTATTAATACGCCAATTTCTTTTTCAATATCTGCTGTATTTTTCATTTCGTTTGTGTCTTTATTATCTTGCTCAATGATTTTATAAGAGCATGAAAGCGTTACTGTAGTTATTACTAAGATGTATATCAAAACAACCTAAAATCAAAAATCTTTAAGTTCATTTTAATACTTTTGATTTCGAATAGCATTTTAATCAACAGTCATGTCCTCATGGTTACTATAGCGTTTTCAATAGGTTAGTAAATGTTTTGAAATCTTTGATATTTTAGTAATTCCACAATTCAAAATGTTGCATTTATACTTATTTTGTATATGGAGAGTTTGGCAATAATGTTGTAAAGATTTTTACTGGAAAATACAAGAAAAATATCAATGCTAGAGTTTCTAACAAAATCACTTGACTATTTGACTATTTTTTTCTCCTTTGACAAGGCTTTTATTTATTTTTATGTAAAAATATTTTTTTTATCTTTAAATCTAAAAGCTATAGAGTTAAATGAGTTAAATGTAACTTTTCAAGTAGTTATGACATTCATTTTTGCAAAATATGCAAAATATGTATAGATACACAACAACATCTATTTGAATGTTCATATTTCGAAGAGAAACTAAACATGAATTCGTTCTTTGATGATAGCGTTACAATGTCTGATGTAGATAAACTCATCAATCGTATACAGATAATTAAACGTTTATAGCTGTTTACTCAGCCTCTAGCACCTTCGTCGGAAGTGTGCCATGTAACATACTATATCGAACTTAACTATTATTTTTTTTATGTAGTATTTATATGAAAGGAATAATAACAATAATAATGAGGAGAACAAGCAAGATTATTTCATATTTCTCATAGTACTAATTATTGTGTATAAAAACAGTATAACGTTTTGGTTTCAATTTAAATGAAGATTTCCTGTCTCGTCAAAACATATTGAAGCAAAACAAAATCTGAAAGTTTTCTTACCATTTTGCTGTTGCCATTCAACATTTCAAATGATTTTCGTTTGTTTTGTCAGTCTGTCACGATATGGTAAAACGATATGACTCGTGACAATATATTTGTATAAGTCTTGTCATCTAGTTAGAACGGTATCGCTAATATGATTTAGCCTGCAACAACAGGATGTTCAAAAAGAATGTTGCCATGGTTTCTATATTTAGCATTTGGCACCAGTCTAGCTATTTGGGATAGGACTGTTAGGTCCTCTTAACCTCCTTGTCATAAATACAATAATGTATAAGAAAAACAATACATAATCCAAATATAGAAGGATGAGAAAAAGAGCACTTTACGTGATGACACCCACTTTACATCGGTATCGAGCACTTTACGTGAAGATTAAACACAACCTCGTTCCAAGAAGGTTGGATTAAACACCGATAATGCAACTACATGTACTTGCAATGTTTTCAGTAATGCCATGAAAATCAATCAATCAAACAATAAATCAATGAGACAATCAAATAATAATGAAATAATGGTATTCTTTTTTCTTTACATGTTACATTTTACATTTAAACGACAATATGCTATTATTATGTATATGGTCAACAAGAATGTATAATTATCATATGATTGTAGTTAAAAGTAACGGCGGAAACAACGAAAAGTAAATACTTTAGCTTATAAAAACTTGTAATTCTATGTTTGGCTGACCCCGACACAAAATATACTAATGTAATTTTATACCCTATCCTAGCTAGAAAAAATCAAAGTTACTATGGTGGGTAATTGGGAAAAACTTCCGTGAGTAGTTGGGAGAAACTTTCGCTGGGAGAATTTTCGCGGGAAATTCGCAGGTTCGTGGTGAAAATTTATGATCTCAAAATTTTGCGGTTGAAAAACTTAAAGGTTTATCGGGGATAAACTTTCGCGGGTCGGTCACTTAAAAAGAATGTTTCGCCCTAAAAACTTTAGCGCGGAATGCCAAGAACCGACCTAATCGTGAAAGTTTCTCCAATAAAGTTTGTAATGAAATATCTGGGTTAAATCACTAGCTATATTTTATTCTGTGGCTAGAATGTAGAATAGGTCTTAGTAATCACATGTCAAGCCTCATTTAGGTGGATTAATAAAACGATGATAGGCTGAACTTTCAAATACAAATCTTTTTGAGACATTGGGTTACAATGTTAAAGTTTTAAACGAATTTAGCCATTCCAAGTGGGCAAAAGAGCGTAGGTGCGAACTTAGGGACGTCTCTTGGACGGTAAATGTTAAGTTACCGTTCATTTTAGACCAAGATGGACATCTCAATTTGACTCTATAAGGTTTTTGGTAACACAAAATAAGTTAGAAAAAGATGTTTGAATTATAATAAAAAACATCCTGCGCTATTAAAATTTAAAAAATTACAGCTTATAAACTTAATTAGTGAAATCTAAGTATTTTTGCTTTTTTTAATTTAATGGCCGATCTTGAAGAGGACGTACCAAAAATAAAATAATATTTTAAATCCATCGGTGTCCAAATTTACTAAAACAAACTTCTGTGATTAAACAAAATTTTATTACGGTAAGTGAGTTTGTAAACAAAAAATCTTCCGTCGATGCAGCCAACTTTTTTTACTTTGATGAAAATAAAAATATCAAAAACTGATATAAAAAGTTTATATAGACTTCTTTCCTTTTATATTTTATTATAAACATGAAGGTATAATTTAGACAGGAGACATAATGAATTTCAAATCTTTTATACTTTTAATGTCTTTCTAAACAAATCGTTTTTTTCTTTGAAGTAATAGCTCGATACTCTGTTTAATTGCTTTTAGGTGTTTTCTAAAGAAATTGTAATGTTAAAAATAATGTCTTATATAAACGTTTTGATATTTCTTGGCATTGAAAAAAAAAGTGAGAAAAAACTATGGCAAAGCCAAGATAGTCTCAGTGACTATATACCGATACAAAAAAAATAAAATAAAAGATGAATTTAAATGGCCTAAAAAGCGGCTTAAATGTACTGCCACCAGGTACACTAAATGCTTGAAATGTAGCACTTCAAATCAAAATAAAACAATGGCTTCATCATGATGTCTAGAGCAAGATTTATTCTTTTAGATAACATTTTCAGTTTTTGAAGCCACGAAGGAAGTCCGAAATTATACTGACCTAAAGTTGTACAAAATCTATAGCTAAACCATACTTTTAACCAATAAGACATAATGATTTTTATGAGGCTAGGTGATTAGTGTATTGCACTCTGGTGCTTATTATTAATGACAGTATCGAGCTGTGTTTAAAAGTAGTTTATTATTATATCTCCATTGTTTTTTTACCTTCATGTTATAAACAAGAAAGATTGACTGCTGGAGTCCCGATAATAACTTTGAAATTAACTAGAAAAACCTATGGAAGCAATTACAGGGGAAAAGTTCGTTTTAATAAAAAATCTTAAAAAATGGGTCTTGATATACAGGAAAAAATGTCTAATTTAGGACCGAATTTTCCCAATTTACCAAAACTTCAGGCCAAGAAACTTTTTTAGAAATACACAAATAGTGTCATTTTTATCGCTTATTGCGTTCTAGCTTCATGCAAAAAAATATAAAAGCCTAAAGAACGGATTTTGAGATACATGGCAAAAAATCTATATTTTGGTCCCAAATTTGCCCCACTTACCCTGATTTTGGGCCAAAAAGAATTTTCAGAAATATACGAATAGTGTTATTTTTTATCGCTTATTACGTTCTATTTTCATTCAAAAAAACTAGAAAATCTAAAGAGCAGATCTTGAGTCACAGGCGAAATTTCTATTTTGGGCCCAAATTTCTCCCATTTACCCCGATTTTGGGAAAACAAGAATTTCCGAGAAAAATCCAGCTCCGTCAGTTTTTAGCCATTATGGATGCCTAACATCATGCAAAAAATCAGAAAAAAATAACGAGCTAATTCTGAGAAAAGTTGGTAACGGACGAACGGACGGGCGAACGGACGGACAGTATTTATAGTACTCCGTCGGCAAATCCGGGAGTCCAATAATGTTTATAACATACAGAACTTTTTTATAAAAACTTTGTTTTTATTATGAATCTATGCCGCTGTACCATGGATTTAAGTACGTCCATGCCCCTTTTAACAGGTTGAAAGTGAGAAATTTATATATTTGGCTTAGGCATAAATAGTTGGAAATTTTCTTCTTTCTAAATTCTTTTTTGAATCACCACAAGTGCGCAAAATGAATAAAACTATTAATAAATTCCCGTGTTGTTGGCTCAGTCAATTGGCGAGATAGACTTAAGACTTCGTAAGATCACATGACAAAGTTCATACCACGTGGTCTTACAGCCTAGAACCCAGTCTCCATCGACCAATTCGTTTTTCAATTAAAGGCAGTATACCTCCAAAAATTGGTATCCAACTTTGCCCTAAAAAGACAATTTTTGTGCGAAATGCATGTTTTCCAAAGAATTAATAAGAAAGATTGTAATTGATAATCCCCATGAAAAAATAGAATCAAATTTTGTCATCGAAATTTACTTAGACGACATAATAAATTTACAATTTACCTTTTATAGTTATTATTACCAGGAATATGACACATTCCTGGTATGCATTATTTTTGGAATGGAAAAACTTTAACGTAGGGAATGGTTATGACAGGGAATCCTCAAATGGTTATGACAGGGAATCCTCAAATGATTTTGACTTGCAGCTATAAATATAACCTGAAAGTTCAGCAAAGATTTTTAATAAGATAAAAAGATCTTATTTGATTGCAGTCACGTGATATTTGTGAAACTTTTATTATAATCCCTATTGTTATTATATAAATATGTGACGTATTTTTGTATTAAA
>JAYJMI010145648.1:0-10332 GCA_036873855.1 Sarsia tubulosa
AGGTTGTATTCGTACATCTTTCTAATTGAAGATAATCATATTTACTTAGTTTTGTCCATGTTTGGCAGTTTGTTAAAATTTTTGATATGAATACCGATTTAAACAATTCATTCATTTTAAGTCTTCATTCGTGTTAATTTTCTTCGTGTTAATTTTCTTCGTGTTAAAATCATTGCGCGTTAATTTCCTAGATTAAGGTAATAACAAATAAGATCAAGTAATGTCACTTATTTTCGTTATAGAAATTATTGGAATAAATAATATTTCTTTGTGTTATATTTGATGGGACGTCCAAGTACGTTTTAAACCTACGAAAAAGAAAATGCTTCTGAAAATGTTTATGCTTAATCAGCCTCGTTCCCAGAATATTAATTCGCTTATAGGCGCTCATCATTTATATTAATTCGCTTGAAGTTGATGCTGAATTTAATTTATAGCTACAACTCATCTGTAGTAGTAGTAGCGAAGTGTTTAAAAATACATACAGTCCAAAACTTTCTTTCTAGTCTAGTTTTTCGCTTTTTAAAATCAAAGTTTTTTTGTATGTTCTAGATTAAGTCGTTCTTATTAAAAAAATAGCTTAGGAAAATCGGAATGGCTTACCAGGAAATTATAGGAATTTATAGCTTGAAAGCCAGGTTACACTAGTCTTTTCTACGGAATAATAAAATCCCGTAAAATTCCCGCGGTTATATTTAAGAAGGGACTATATGTAGTCTAGTATGTTCTATAATACTAAATTGTTATTACCAAATTTTGAAAATTGAAAGTCTTTTTATTCTCATAGAGTTGTCGGTATCAGCTTTGTCGTCAACGACAACTTTGTTTTGCATAGCATCTGTTGCTAACGTCAACCATAATATCGTATGGTTCAAAGATAGCATCCTTCTACACGGTCATAACACAAACTATATAACCAGTAATACCAGTAACACCCTGACTATAAAGAGTGTGCAAGCCAGTGATGTTGGAACATTCAAATGTTTTGTGAATAGAATTCGATATCGCTCCTTCAATGTCACTTTAACAGGTAACCTTAATACTTGTTCATATTTAGGAATGAGAAAACAAGCATACACAAAGAATTTAAATTATTTATTTTTCCTTTTTATTATTTTCCTTTAAAAGTTACTTTCAAAGTTACAACTGAAAACATAACTACTGCCCTATATATGTTTTATATACTACTATTTATTTAGTGACGGTTCCACCAGAGGCTACAATGGATTCCACTACGGGTAAGTAGTTGTTGATATTTACTTAGGGAGTAAAAACAAAATGTTTTTTTACTTGTTATGAAGAGAATTGGCCGATTTTAATTTGTAAGTCAACTTGTCCTTAAATACGACAAGGGGATAAAATATGGATATTAACTCTATATTTCCTGTTTCTAATTTCCGAGGGAAATGCTGTAAAATATTGACCGACGTTAAATTGAGCTTGCGATGGAATTACGTCAACGGAGGTCAATATGAGCTTGCGGTGGAATTACGTCAACGGAGGTCAATATGAGCTTGCGGTGGAATTACGTCAACGGAAGTCAATATTTGAAGGTATTGCACGAAAAAACAGGCAATTTATGGTTTATTTATAGACTTGAGGGATAGGTTGGAATAATTGATAGAAAGTATTTGTTATGGTGTAGATTCATACTACTGAAACAATCTTTAAAAGCGAGTTGAAACAAGTGTAATCATTGAAAAGCGAGTTGAAACAAGGGTAATCATTGAAAAGCGAGTTGAAACAAGTGTAATCATTTAAAAGCGAGTTGAAACAAATAGAATGAAGGTTCAATTCAAGGAAGTTTTATCTATTTTACTACAAATCTTTTCTTTAGTTTTGGTTTTGACAACTATGGAACTCAAATGTATTATTGTATAACTTTTATTTTGTTTAGAATTGCTATACTACGTGTTAGGGATAGGAATAGCTATATTTATTATCGTATCCTTATTAGTGGCGTGGTACATACAGCGAAGAGGCTTGAAAGTATAATGGTGCCACACTGAATCGTATAGCATATAAACGCATGGTGATCTACTGTAAATCGATATCGCTGTTAGATATTGGAACAAACAAATATTAAATATAGAAGAAAAGACATTTATGAAAGTAATTTCGTTTTAGAAAGGTGCTCCATACATTAAGATAAAAAACAAAATTGCAATTATTAATGATTGCTATCACATTGTAGAGGAGTGTATCTACTTCAATGGTCTAATAACTGATAAGAAGGCAGTTGCCATATCATACTTTATGTAAACATAGACAAGTTTTTTCGTACAAATATGATAAATATTGTAAATATTGCATTGTAGTTTAAACATATTATAAATAGTGTAATAAGACAACGTTAAACATATTATAAATGTGTAATAAGACAACGTTAAATGACATAATTTGTTTCATTGTGAGAACCATCTGACTCAGTTTATCTCTTCCCATAAATTAGCCGGTTCTTTTGTTTTATATTATTTCCTTATACAGAAGCATTGAACAAAGAACTTCTACTAAATAGATGTTCTAAGGTCTTTGGAGGCCTGGATTTAAGGTTCCTCATGGAAAACGTATGCTACTCGTAGAATGGTCTTCAAATCCAAGGCAACAACCAAGTTAGGAGTTCTAAGCAAAAAATAACTGCAGACAGTAATAAACCAACTACGACTAAAATGATGCGTTCTAAATCTGCTCTAGAACACATATAGTTTTGAAGGAGGAAAAGAAACTTTTTGGAATAGATACGTTTTGTGAGGAGGAAAATGAAACTTATCAGCCTAGAGGGCGTTTTCTTCTCTCATTTTCAATTCCCAGCTTTGAAAATGGTGACAAAAATGGCTTAGAATGCTTTTTCTGAAAAGAGTTGCTTTTCTTAGGCTCGTTTTTGAAAGGGTTAGTTTTCTTATGTTCATTTCGGAGATTCCCAGGTAACAACTGAAAGTAATGTAGAAAAGATAGTGCAGATATAAAGTAATGTAGAAAAGATAGCGTAGATACGGTTTTCCAAGAACACTATGTTTAAAACCTCTGGGAACAGTCGTATCAGCAGAACCTCGTTCCCAGAATATTAATTCGCTAAGGCGCTCCCTTTCCTTCAGAAAAATACCTTGGGAACGAGGTTTTTGTTACTATTAGCTTGAGTGGAGTGATCAAACTTAATTTGGTTTCTTAACAGCGTATCCTGTTTGTAATAGGTGAATCAATATTTCCGAGGTCATGTTTCTTTAATCGCATGTTGTAATTATATTCTAATTGTAATGTAAACAATCGATATATAAGATTAAGTAGGCTATTAATTTCAGGAAAAAAATTCTGTTTTACCGCATTTCGTATCAACAAAATATGGATATTGCATAGCGATTCATCAGAAAGTTTATGAAAGAATAACTGACACTTACACTTGGTAAGTTTATCTTTTCTACCACATGCTTTATTAATGAAATCTTTTCCTTTAGGATATTATCAGTGATAATCTAATACCTTATATTGCTATCAAATCTCTAGATATTGTAAAACTAAAATATAATTTTTATAATTTTTATAACAGTCCCTATTCTTCACCAACAAACCCTCGAGATGAAATATTGAGTTTGAAAACACTTTCATCGAAAAAAATATACGAGAGAACGTTACCTAGAGATAAAAAACTTATATAATAGACAAATTTTGAATTGTGAATTGGATGTCAGAACCTTGAAATAGAGAGAGGGAAATGGAATGCCCTAGATAAAAATTTAAAACTTGTGGGATATGTGACCTAAACGAAGACGAAAATGAAATACATTTCCTCTTTGAATGTCTAACACTCCTACAAGGAGGCGACAGAAAGTATTTTGCATATCGTATCTAGAAAAACGATAACTTTTAAGATTATAAGCTAAACCAGACAAATCTATGAATTAAGAAAATTTGATTAATTATAAAAATGTTGATGAGATCCGATAGCATCGTCTCAGCTGAGGAACATTTTCCATTACTGAGTGATATCCTTAAGTGGAAAACATGTTCCATTACTAAGTGAAAAAACATATTCCATTACTAAGTGAAAAACATATTCCATTACTAAGTGAAAAACATTTTCCATTACTAAGTGAAAAACATTTTCCATTACTAAGTGAAAAACATTTTCCATTACTAAGTGAAAAACATATTCCATTACTGAGTGACATCCTTAAGTTAGTCCGTTACTTTAGTTTCTTACTCTATGATAACTAGATTACTTCTCATGATTTATTTATCAGTTACAAAATACAGCGCTCGAATGCCTTTTCATGCAATACGATTATTACTAATAAATTCGCAAAGAAAACTTGTAAAAGCGAGTAAAAGCGAGTAAAAGCGAGTAAAAGCGAGTAAAA
Organism: Sarsia tubulosa; assembly: GCA_036873855.1. Taxonomy (NCBI): domain Eukaryota; kingdom Metazoa; phylum Cnidaria; class Hydrozoa; order Anthoathecata; family Corynidae; genus Sarsia; species Sarsia tubulosa. Next base: position 4,356 of record JAYJMI010145648.1, read on the forward strand.
CTCAAAAGGGAAAGCTTTAGCTGGGTGATGCAAGGGCCTTGATAAGTGGATCAAAAAAATTGTAAAAAATGTAAATGTGGACAGTTAAAGGGAAACAAAGTAATTCTTATATGATAAGACATTTGCTAAACTTGCACAGCACAACATTACTTTGAACAAAGTGAAAAGACAGAACTGATTAGAAAAAATTACATATTTCTTATATAATACTGCGATTTTGTTCCAAATTATGAAACGAAACATGTAATAAAATGTTTCTGGAAATAAAGTTTATAGCTGTATTCCTCCTATATGAATAGAAAGCTTAACAATAGCCACTTAAAAATGATTTTAAAGACTTTTATTTTGTTCATTGGGAGATAAATCATTCTTTCTATTTAGATAAAAAGATTGTTTGAAAGAGACGTATTTGCTTTTATCAAGATTATATCTTCTATTTCCTCCCTGTGGACAGATGGTTCTTCTGAGAAGATGAAATAACAAAGAAGAGTGAAAAGGTTGAAGTGGAGCATGGTTTTGATCAAAGACTTTGCAAATGCTGTGTGCATAACAACAGCTATTGTTTCCATTGGTCCTTACCTCACAAAGAGTTACTTTTTCTGGATGGTATTATTTTTCGTAAGTTACATGGTGATATTCGAATCTGTATATTATTATATTAAAAGAGAGAAACTTAATTTAAGGAGGGGTAGAGTTTCATCAGCAACTAGTATACATGGAGGAAGTATTCATCAAAACTTTAATGACAGTATGTCAGATAATGACGTCACATACCCAGTTAAACGGAAAGTATCAAGCATATCGGGATTTTATAGGAAAAGAAAAGCATCGAAGTTTCAAACGATGCATAATGAAGTATACAATGAGCATGAAGAAAATAAAATAGTTGAATTACCTAATATAGCTGAATGACGTAATATAGCTGAATAACCAAATGCAGCTTAATGACCGAATGTAACTTAATGACCAATCTTAATATCGTATTCTAGCTTAATATCGTATTCTAGCTGAATGACGCCAGAGGATTTAATGGTAAAATACTACTGAATGACGTATTAGTAGATTAATCAATCAATAAATAAATAAGTTGGTAGTAAAAATATGAAAAGAATTCGAAAGATTGGAAGAATGTTAGGAATTAGTACATACTAGCATGACAAATTATCATTATGGTTTATTTGGCATATGTAAGTTTCTGAATGAATGTATAAAAATTAAAATTATTATTGTATCAATATAAGTGTTAATGAATATAAATAATTTACATCTTACCTCTAACTGTCTATGTGGTTCTTCCGTGAAACCTCTAACTATCTATTTGGTTCTTCCGTGAAATTGTCTTACCTCGTGACAGTAGCAACTGATAGAACAAGTTGACCTGAAATAAACTGGAATTGTAAGTAGGGTCGTTAATCCCTAAAGACTGTAGCCTCTTTTACTGGAATTATAGCTTGCAACAAATGTAAAGCATACAAAATGCATTCTGTTACAAGGCTATAAAAGATTGGAGTTATAAGTAGGGTTGTCACACCCTTACACCAACCTCTTTGCTAAAATTTTATTTTATTACGATATTAGTGAAACAAGGTCGTCAAAATTGTTCACTAGGTTAGAGAATTCCTCAGTATGTCTGTTGTAGAAGTTATGTTGTATGTTTTTACCTTAGTAAGTTTGTCCATTTGATCATTCATTTTACTACAAGCGGCTTAATCGAGTTTACATATTTTTTAGTACTCCGCAGAGTAAAAATTAATAACGGCAGTTAGTAATACCTTTGAACAATAAGAAAAAAAAGGCTAAGCCTGCACTAAAGTTTACAATAAGTTATTTGTTAGTTTCTTCATAGCCTATATATTACATGGCCCTTTGTTCTACCAAGGTTATATGGTATTGTTACGATATATTCGTGTCACGTGATCAAAAAGTGAGCAAAACAAATTCTTTTAAACAAAAAACTTGATTAAAGTCTCTCAGGGAGAGTGTAACACTTAAAAAAAATTTACAATATTTATTTATAAAGTTTAATGGCTTATTGTTTATGGTAATTTTATTAGTTGTTTATTAATTATGCAGCACTTCTTCATCTGAACTAAATCCTAAAAAGGTCAAGTTAAGACTTTAAACTTCTTCCTGGATTGCTAATTTTGGAAAAGGAAAATAAGAAATACATCATCATAACAACGAATTCTTTGAAATTTAGAGGGTCTCGCTGATTACTAAAAAGTACTTGGTTTTACTTAAAACCAAGTAGTTCCACTAAAAACCTTGTTTAAAAACCTTGTAACATAGCAACCTTAATGTAACATTAAAATAATCTTTTATCAAACATTAAATTATTTTTAGAAATACTTTAGATTCAATGATTTGAATAGAATTAAAAAAGAGCTTCCAGACCATGAAATTTATTGACTATGGTTTCTTAACCATATATGTCTATAAACTTTAATGGAATGTTACAAGATCTATGTAGCATCCTAACTATAGTAAAAGGTAAGGCATCCCTTTAATCAAACAAACCTACTTCGAACTTATCATCTATGATCTTAATATCTAAATCTAAGAATGAAGCTGACAAGCTATCTTTATTTTATCTTCCCAGCTGTAACTCTACAGCATAAATATATTTATAAAACTGCTCGAAAGTTATGTTGTCATTGATAGCATTTAAACCATTAATCAATCTAAAGATGTGACTAAAATGGCGTGCCAATAAAAGGCATTCTTTCTTCAAATACAACATCCATTTATTTTCATAAAAATAGAGAAACAAATTAGCAAGGTATACCTCTCTCGTAGTGTGAAATAGCTGTTTTCTAGAAGATATTTAATTGCAGTCTTCAAGCTGGTTTTATCGAAGTTTATGTTAAACTTAGAGGGGTCACTTGTCCATCTAGCACCAATATAATCTATGCCAATATATGAGCACTCGCCTCCATTAAAACAAAAGTCAACTAATGAATTAAAAACAAGAATAAGTTTATGATGTGGGATTTTAGTATACAATGTAGAGAAGTCAAATGTTGCTATAATATTCTTTGATATAGTTTTGCAAGAGCTTTCTAATGAAATAGGTCATTTTCGAAGCCGATATATCACCAATTTTTAAAAAAGGTGACAGTCAAAATAAAATCAATTACAGACCTATATCCCTATTACCACTCATTTCTAAAATATATGAAAAGATTATACATTATCAGCTAATAAAATTTTCAAGAGATTTTATCTCATCTAAATTATGTGGCTATAGAAAGGGATATTCGACTCAATATGCCTTATTAGACTTGCAAGTAATTGGCAAACACACGTTGATAATTCAGGCTTTGTTATAGCAATATTGATGGATTTGTCTTAAAGCCTATGTTTGCATTTCACATGAACTCCTTATTGCCAAATTAGAGGCCTATAGCTTAAATCATAATTCTATTAAATTAATTTTAAGTTATGTTCAAAACCGTAGACAACGAGTAAAATTGGATCAGATTTTAGCTCATTTCTAGATATCTTTGTAGGGATTCCACAAGGATTGATTCTTGGTTCAATCTTCTTCATTAATGATCTCCTTTTAAGATACTCAACAACCGACATTTGTAATTTTGCAGAAGTTAATACCATTTGTGAATGCAGTAAACGTTAGAGGAAACTATAGACAAACTGAAAACCGGAATAAAAGAAGTTATTCAATGGTTTAAACATAACGATATGGTTTGTAACCCTGAAAAATTCGAAATAATTTTCTAGGACATCATACTCAATCATAAGAAACTTATAGAACTAGAACTACTAAAGAGTTTGAAAAAGTAAGATTACTCGGGGTAACTATTGATAATAAACTAACTTTTAGTCCTATCTGAAATATGAGCTACTGCTTATAACAAGCTAAGAGCTCTATAAGAATAAGAAATTTTATCGATGGAATGTTTATATTTAATAAATGCTTATGTTACTTCCTATATTCAATATTGTAATGTTATCTGGATGTTTTGCAACATTACGTTGTATCTACAACGTCAAAAGTTATGAGGAGCTCCTAAAGGTGAATGATACGCCAACATCCACGTTAAAATTTTACAATCATTAATGGTTATTATTTATCAAACTTTAAATAGCCAAAACTCAAATTTTATGAAAAATATTTTCATTGAAAAGGTTGCCTTTTATAATCTCCAATCAAGGTTATAACATGTGTAGACTTTCTCTTATATCTACACTTGATTTCACAACAAGCGTTTGATAACGATTTGGTGATTGTTAAAAGTAAAAATGATCGGCTCGGACAATTGGCGATTAAGACTTAAGAGGGCATTATAAATCTAGGAATCAAGTGAATCAGCAGTAGCCACGTGGAACAGGAGCCTAGTGCCCAGGTTCGATTTTTCAATTAAAGGCGAAGAACCTTAGAGAATAGCTATTAAAAAATCCTTCTGCAAAGGCGATTTTCGCTGAAATGACCTATTTGTCTAAACTATTATGAGCCTAATTGTCAGATCAAATAGTTTACTAATCTTCCATCATGTAAAACTGTAAAATATGAATGCACAAATGCTATAGCTTCTAAAGGCGGCCTTTTATAGAATACACTTTCAAACAAATACAAGGGAACTAAATCGCTTCATAGACATACCAACTTGATGGACGAGATGGACGTTCAACTCATTTTAAGTTATGTAATATTCTTTTGTAAAATGTCATTAACTCCCTAATTGCTTACAACCATGCGCGTTACATTGATTTTAACGACATTAAGTTTTTAAAATGTTTTTAGAGAGACGTCAAAATTCCGACATGCATTTATCTTAGTATGAAACAATAATAATTACCGACAACCACCAGCCTGTTTTTTAACAAACTAATCCTTAAACAAGCACAGAAAAAACGAAAGAAATATATTACATATAAAAGTATTACAGAACTTTTTTCTTCCGAGAAGTACTCTGAGTAACTAGTGAACGAATAGGTCAAAATAATTTTTTTAACTTAAAAAATAATTACTGCCGTGTAAAGTAAGGCATTATCTTTACGCTCTAAAAACAAAAACGTCCTACTCTTAGAATTGGCTTGTTATTAAACTTTGGGTTTTCAAACAAAATTTGACGTAAAAATACAATAAACATCTTTTCAAAATTCCTTTAGAGAGATGACTTTATTACTATCATAAATATATAAATAAAATATGATTTATTTTTAATGCTTAAGGTGCTAATTTCAAAAATTTAATGTTAATTATCTAGCAACTAAAGAGTTTCTTTGTTTCGTATAAGGTTATGTTACGGCTAGCTGTAACATTAAAGTGCTGTTGAACGTCCATCTCAGTTGGTATGTCTATGATCGCTTCAGACCTTCAAAACAAAGATCAAAACTTGGGATTCCGAGTCATGCACGTGTTCTCTTTGTTAAAAATATATTTATTATTTAATTTATAGCGCGTGTAATAATTATATAAAGTTGGATTTTATTAGTCGCAATTGTAAAACTATTTTATTCAGACATGAAATAAAGATGATTATTGCTATTATTATTCGCTAAGCATCAAAAATAAAAATCTTTGTTTTAGGGTCTATAGCCTAAAAGTTTAATCTTATGATTCTTAACCACTGTGCTAAATTTCATGCTTTTACCACAAATCCCACAATCTGAGAATTGGTCCGAAATTCTCTATACTGCTTTCATAACTGTTAAATTAAACTTGTATGTATTCGAATTCAGAAATATTGCAGAAAAAATTGAAACACGATTGAGCACTCTATTGTCAGGACTTTAGCAACACGAAATAATTCACGGACCTTTTAAGATGCATAAAAAGTCATGATATATAACAATAGACCATGAGTTTCAAGTAGGTTTATTTGATAAGAGAGATGCTTTTCCTTTCACTATTGTTAGGATGCCACATAAATCTAGCGATATACCATCTACCATGTTTTATTCTTCTTTTGGTGCAGAACTGCTCAGAATTGCTAGAGCAAGTAATAATACAAAC
>JAYJMI010145870.1:0-10327 GCA_036873855.1 Sarsia tubulosa
AATTCTACGAATAAGTGTATTCATTATTGTACTGTTATAACAATAAAACGGTAAATACTGTGGACTAACCATAAGATGTGAATCTACCACAGAAGTATCTAAATTGACTTTATATGCAAAAACCTTTGAGTTGTAATAACCAAATTCTGAAGATATTGGATTTACTCTATTGTTGTATTGCTTTGAGATTGATCTATATGCATCTCTATTTTCGTTGCCATACGCTGTTTTTACAATAGATACAAATTCAAATGTGGTTTCCGACTTTGCGTAAGATGGTCCAAAAAACTCATTTTTTACTTTAAACGATTGTTTTAAATTTTCAGCATACATATTACGCTTTCCGTAAAATTGCACACTTCCAGTTAAGCTTGTGAAATGAGGAGCAGTGTGCATATTGGATGGCGTAATTCCAATAATTACATCTTGTTCGTAATATGTAATGATTTTGTGTTCTTTTAGGGTTTTTGCAAAATCATGTGCATATATTTCCATTCTCAACAAAGCACTAGATGATTTTGATACCCATAATTCAAGACCTAGTGTGTTTTTTTCATTACCATTGATTGTTATAATCATTTTCATCAATTGACCACATGTAAAACCTTGAATGCCATCTATATATAACTTACTTACAAATTCATCTCTTGATAGTTTGTAATTTCGGTCTTCAAATGATGGTTTGTATTTAGAGTATTTATCGCCAAATCCAAATTGTAAATTAACAATGCTGTCTTTGGCCGAAATGTGAACATTAAATTGTTTGTCATAGTCTTCTGCCATAATAAGTTTGGTTTCGTTAATATGTATAATACCAACACACATATCATCAATATATGATTTTTTTGCCAGATCTTCTTTAAAGACAGTTGGTAGTTTAAAACCAAAAACGACTTCTTGGTTTAAATCAAAAGCCACAAAAGCTGCAATAAAGACAAGTAAACTAATCATATCTGTCGTGTTTAAAACAATAAAATTACTATTTTAAATCGAATGTAAGTGTTTTACGGTTATTAAAATTAAAAAAAATACAGTTTAAAATAATTTAATACCTGTATATATCTTAAATTCATTGTAATATCTTTGGATTTTTTATTTAAATATGTATTTTTCTTTAGACTATCACAATAAATGGGTATAATAATTAATATACAAATTATTAAGATATTATAACATCTCATGTAATCATGAAGTTTAAAACATTTGCAAAAAACGTATTGATGATTAGACAAAGTCTGTCACCATTGTTTGACCTTATTGTTGTGTGCACTAATAATTTAAAATGTAAAAACATACTATATAGTAATATAAATATAAATCCTGAAAAAGGCATTGGTGTGGATGAAAAGTCAATGTTAGATTATATCAATACCTTTAGAACATATTATATAAACGAACCCGATAATTCGGATGACGAAGATTTTTGTAGTGAATCAGAATCTAATGACAGTAATGATGATACATTATGTGACTATGAAGATATTAGTGTAATAAAAAATAACTGTAAATATTTGTACGATAAAACACTTATATATTTACCAAAGGGATATAAATATAATAAAGAATGTAAAGATCAATTATACATAATCGACAATAATAGTAAAAAAATATCAATATCTAATAAAAAACCAAACATAACATTTACTATTAAACAAATGCTTACAGATCTATTAAAATCTAATACCGATACATATAATATGACAATGATAAGTGAAATTAAAATTCGAACTATATTAATCGCAGGTCGAGTAGAAAAGTCATTACATATGTTAAAAAAACCAAACAATCTATTAAACGCTGGTGATGAAATAGTTAATGTAATAAACACAGTCAACAAACTAGTCAAATCTTTAATAAATACCGATATCACAGATTTAAATGATATATATATTATTGGAGTCAAATTAATGATGCAGACTATTCCCATTAATTGGCAATTTATAACTAATGTAGCAAAATCAAAACATTCGTCATATTTAACATCTTCATTAAAGTTAGATTTTAATCAAACTAAAGATAGTTTTCATGACGAGAAACTTTATGCAATAACTGAATCACGCCGTATATTTATTTCTGATATTGTTTATAAATGTAACAAAGTATCGTCTCAACTACCAAACGATGTTGATTATCAAAAAATAAACAAAATCGGTGATTGGTTGGATGGTATAAGTTGCTAAAAAAATAACTTATTTTTTTGGAACTATACGTATCATTATGTCTAATACTGTGTTTTTTTCTTCTATTAATATATATTTATCATCATCGACTTCTTCCAGTGTGAAAGCATATATATCATAATTGTGAGATGTTATTTTACTGTTCATAACCTCATAAATGCCTTTTTCTTCGTCAACTGTGTTATATCTAAAACCATCTTCGACTTTAACTTCACCATAAGAGAAATCCTTTACAACATTAATAGTTTTAACTACTTTTTTACTTCCAATAACGGTGTCTACTTTTTTAAAAAACAGTCTAGCTTGGTGTTTAATTGGTTCTTTAATATCTTCGTATGTTAACGATCCATCATATTTATCTGTAATTACATTACATTTATCTTTAACATCTATTAAACATAATTTACTTTTAGCTAGCAAGGCATTATCGTTCGATATCTTTAGATGTAGTTTGGAGTTTGAAAACATATGTTTAAAGTACAGTCCTAGATTATTAAATCCATATGAATTTGTACAAAACCCATTAACACTTAACATTACATTTCCAATATATATTTTGTTGTCTGCTACACCATACTGTAATTTATCTATTGTTTTTATAACAACACCTTTTACTTCATTTATGTCCTCGACGATATTGATTATTCTATTATCATCAGATTTTAAAGTATTAAAAATAGATAATGCCAATTTTGTTATAAACAAAACATCACCTTTAACTGCATCTTCACATTTTTTTGAAACATCACATATTTGGTCAGCCATGTTAAATCCTTTTTTAGATATTGATATATTAAATCTTTATTTGGATTATTAAACTTAGAATATTTATCTTAGATTATAAAAAATAAATTTAACTTAATTTATTGTTTTTAATTTCTCTTGCTGCCATTTTGTCGTGCTCTTTTTGGGTTGGTAAATAAAAGATAAATGAGGTTTTAACATCTTCATTTTTACACATAGGAAAGGCATATATTTTGTTATTAGCTTCCGATATCGTGTTTTCATATATATAGACACTGGCTTGATTTAATAAATTATCATTTATAACTTCAATGATGTTGTTTTTTTCGTCTACTACATTGTACCTAAATCCTTCTATGGTTTTAAACTTATCATCAGTAAACTCAGACACAACATTAATTCCGCCTACATATTTTTGTTTACTAACAACTAAATCCAATTTATTAAAAAACTTAGTAGCTTGAATTGCTATCAAATTTGATATATCACCGTAGTATAGTTTTCCGCAATATTCTCCATAGGTGTTATCAAAATTTGGTTTAACATCTGTTAAATGTACACCAAGAATACAATCATCTACAATCCATACAAACACTACATGTAAATCGTATTCTAAAAGTTTTTGTACACAAAACATTCCAAGTTGGTTGATTTCTCGGTTTTTATAATAATTATAACAACTACCTAACATTATATTTCCAATATATATTTTGTCATCTTTGACAGCTGACTTGGTGTCATCTTTGATAGCTGACATGGTATCATCTACAACACAATGTTGTATTCCGTTTATTGTCTTTATAGTTGCACATTCCACCTTGCTTATATCTGTAACAACACCTATCTTTCTACTTTGACCAGGTTTTAAAGTTTTTAAAATTGATTTAGTTATATTTGATACACGCATTAGGTCTTTTTCTACCATCTTTTCACATATATCAGAAATAAGTTTAGAAGATGTTTTATGTACATTAAAATCAGGTGATGCTGCCATATTTAGTATTTTTGCCTGACCTTATAATCAATATATATTGATAAATATAAAATAATTATATTAAATTAAAAAAATAAGTTTAAATATTTTGTATTTGTTCTCTAATTGCACATGAATATTTTTCTATTATACCTAAATAGTGATTAAATTTTTCTATCGATGAAATGTGGTCTTGTTTTAGTATTTTTTTTATTTCACTTTGATCAATGTGCGAAAATCTACTTTCAACAAAATCAAGCATTGCTGATATATCACTTTCTGTTTTTATTGGCATAATAATATTGTATCGTTTGTTTATGTAATGATCAATATTATCTATTTTAAACATAAATCTTATAATATCAATGTATTTATCGCCATTTATCATTTTATTAATATCTTCAGGATTATTTAACATAGATATTCTAGTTGCAGTCATTGTGTTTTACAATAAGTGCGTCCTTTAATGCACAATTAATAGATTTACTTGGTTTATGTAGTATACTAATAAATGCCTTTATAGTATGTCGTTTTAATATATTATCAAGGCTAGTGTCTGGAATTGTATTGGCTATTTTTTGTAATTTTTCAATTTCCAAGTCTACATTTAGTAATTTTGATACCTTTTCGTCCGTTATAGATGACATATTAAATTAATGTTTAATACTATGTTTATTTTTTTTAAAATACATATTTATTAACACCCATCTATTTATTTTTTAAATGATCGACTAAAGTTTGTTTATATTTCGTAATATTTAATGGTATATGTTGTGTTTTTTTGATAGAGTTTTGATAATAATTTAATGTTTTATCAAAATGTATTTTCCATTTTTCATACACATCACTTTGTCTAACTCGCCCTTTTATTATACTAACATCAACAGTGTTGCCTTTGACATCTGACAGGGTGTTGCCTTTGATAGCTGATTCATTTAAAGGTATAGGGTTTAGTCCGAGTATTTGTTTATCTTTTGCAATAAAATATACTTCGTCATTTGTTATCGGACTACCTGGAGGTTTTACAATATCAAATGATTTATAAAACGAAGCAATCTCTGCTACCATTTCAAGATCCGAACTTTCATATAGTTTATACAATTTAATAATGATTCCTTTAGATCCCACATCACTAGTTGTAATAACATCTTTAAGGTTCGAAAGTATATTGTGTTGGTATTTATGTTGCTCAATATTATCATAGCCTGAGGATCCTATGTCAGAAACAAACCATTCGCATAAATTTGCATTAATTTTTAGGCTATGTTTAAAATCCGGATCTAAGATATTGTTTACTTTGTGAAAAAACCAATGACTTTTAAGTCTATTTTTTAAATCAACCAAATTTGTCATTAACATATTACCACCTTCTGGAGAGCTAGTTCTTATTTTAACATCTTCGTCTTTATTAAACACATCTCCCCAGACCATCAAAGATAATATAAATCCATAAAACGGTGCCTCTCCGACAAACATTAAGGTTTCTTTTGAATTATATGACATATTCTTTAACATGTATAATATTTTTATTCCTCCGCCACCAGGTCGTACTTTAGAAAAGTTAAATGGTGTGTTTTTGTCAGATGATGAAGAAGATAACATATTGTTAAATTTTAGTATAAATGTCGTGTACGTATTTCCCCATATTTTGTCCCAAATTGCCCTAACACCTTGTTTGTACTCAAATAGTCGTCTATTATACGAATTTCGATTCATAACCCTGGCACGATACGAGTTCAAAAGCCACAATTCCTGCTCAATCATTTTTTTGTTATTTAATATTGAAGAAACAACCATTAAGCGATTATAATTTAAATTGTATCATATTTAGATAATAATTAAAATATAGATAAATCAAAATTTATAATGGGCATTAAAAGGACAATTGAATTGGCGTTAAATGGTTGTAGAGCAACTACTGTGTTTTTTGTTAATCAAATCTTAACAAAACGATTAAAGAATCTCGGTACTTGTCTTAACTATAACAACGCATACGATGACATTGTTATAGATGAGGAGTTTTTAAATTCTTATGTTATGTTTGTTGATAAAGTGTTTTCAGAGTTAGGTAAGGACATTAATGAGTTGGCCAAAACAAAACATAATGTTAGTTCGGTAAACTGCTTGGGAGAATATTTTGATAAGTCAGAATGTATTGATCTACGAGGTCATCCTATTAATTGTATGTTTAGAGAAAATGTGGCAATATCAAAATTGTTTATGGCAGATTGGGCGATTGACATCAAGGTTATCGTTAGTGTCGAAGGATCAATTTCTTTTGATGTTGTGGCATTTAAGAAGGCAAAAACGATTAGTTTTACCAAAGCTGTGATAATTTCTCAAGACAACTATTATCAATATCTTACGCTATACCATAAATGTATGTGTAAGGTCGGAGAGGTTCGGTGTGATGATAAAGAGGAAAATATCAAAGATGACATCTTGTCAGATATCAAAGGTGACACCCAGTCAGTTATCAAAAGTGATACCCAGTCAGTTATCAAAAGTGATACCAAGTCTAAAAATAGTAACACTAAACAAATAAATTTGGTGTCTTCATCGGAAGAGTTAAGTAGTGATGGTGACTTATCTAATGAAAAGGTAAAAAAGGAGAATCTTGTATTGGATTGCAATGTATCTAATGATACTTTGAAAAAAGAGATTAAAGATGTGAAAGGAATCGAATGTGTTAAACTTATTTGTAAGCAAATATTAAAGATCATTAAGGTTGGAGCTGTAGATTTTAAGGGAGAAAAAAGAGATTCATCTTTATTTAAGATTGGTATAAATATTGCAATATTTTATAAAGACATTAAATTTTTCATAGATAGATTAGAAGATGGTAGATTGTCTATTGATAAAGCAGATGATATATTTGATATATCATATTTTATGGCAACAGGGCAACGTTTACTGTTTTTATCATCAGCAATTGCAGATGATGGTTTACGAATGATTATGGACAAAAATAACACAGTGTTTAATGTGTTGACCAAATCTGAAGATTATGCAAAAGGATGGGTTAATTTGGTTGAATGTGTTGAACTGCTTGAAATGGTTTATCAAGACTATATGATAGATGAACTTAAATGGAATTATAAACTTTCAAAGATAATAAAGTTGGCAATATCTATTTCGATATTAAAGTTTATAAAGCAACAATCTAATCCAACTAAAAATATTGTTATCATGAAAAGGTCGGTTTCATTTATGCGTATAGTTAAAGCAATCCATACTGGGTATGAAAAGATAGAAAATGAGTTAAATTGTTTGAGAAAAGTCAAAACAGAAGAAATTGACAATATTTGCAGATCTGCTGACGATGCTATTCGAACCTTCAAAAATAGATTTTCAGTCGATTCATCAAATTTTCATCCATTGATTCGAAGTAACATTGAATGTGCGTTTATGGCTATGTGTAACATGCCTTTAAAAACGTCTAAGTTTTCAAACAAATTGATGATAAGTATTAATAAATTGCCTGAAATAGAAAAACCAACAGTTGATGAAGAAAATGTTATTGATGGGTTAAAGATCAAACAAATTGGTATGCCTGAAACTCCAACTGGCGAGATAGTTAACAAAGTGGTATCAAAATTGACAGACCAAACGTTTGCTGCAGTTGTTTCAAAATGTGTAGTGAAAAAAACACCACCTGAAATTAAATCAGCCAAAGTAGTTGTCAAAAAGATACTTACAAGAACTATACCTGTCTTACTGAGCAAAAAACCAACAATAACACCAAGTCAGCCTTGTGATGTAAAATGGGTAACTGTAACTAATAAAAACAGCATACCTAAAAGTAAAGCATCGACACTGGCACAAAATTTGTTACCTAAGGAAAGTTTTTTCATTAATGATGATGATATTACTAGTGAAGAAGAAGAGGAAGAAGACTATCCATCTATATGTGTAAGCCTACCAAAAAAGCAAAGCATAAAATATAACGAGATAATTGATTTTGACAATGACGTTATATCAAAATCTGCTTTAAAATGGTCATCTTATTTCTAGCTGATTGATACAGATTGATTAATTACCTTAATTGGTTGTTAAAAAAACATGATTAATTACCTTAACTGGTTGTTAAAAAAAACATGATTAATTACCTTAACTGGTCGTTAGGAAACTTGATTGTAATTACCTTAACTGGTCGCTACTGATTGATTGTAATTACCTTAACTGGTCGCTACTGATTAATTTTAATTACCTTTATTGGTCGTTAAAATATAAAACACGAACTTCATTATGCTGTATTGTATTAATGATTTAACTCTCATAATAAATTGTTATGATGGTCTTTGCTATAAGATCATCAGTCGTAATGACATTTATTATAATGGACAAGAATACATAATTGTGTTCGGAAACGGAAATACTCAATGCTAATGCATTGAAAAAAAATATAAGCTAATGCTTATTTTTTTAAACACATAAATGAAGTTAATTTAAATTATAATTTTATAAATAACTCATTGTTTATTAATAACACATTAATTGTTTGTTAATAATTACATTGATTGTTTGTTAATAATCACATTGATTGTTTATTAATAACTCAACAATGGCAGGTGGGTCATTATTAGAAATAGAAGAGATGGTTGATAGATTTAGAGGACAATTACCTGAAATATCAGACGATCCGCTTGTATCTAATGCTTCAGATATTGGCAATGCACTTCAAGTTGCAAGAACTATAATAAACACAGCAAATAATGATCCTCCTCCGTCTAATACAATGGTGATTCCTTCAAATGGTGTCGACGGACTAGGTGTAACAAAGGCTTATATGAATACACCTAGTCAATATTGTACTCACGATGCAGGTGGTAATAGAATATATCAGCAAGGTACAATGAGTAATAGATTGATAGATAGTCAGCGTATACAAAAACTTTCTGTAATCATAGAAACAAAAGAACAGATAATAAAACTATACCCCGAGTTAGGCCCAACAATGAATAGATCATTTATTATAAATGCTAATATGGGCGATGTAGAACTTGAAAATATATATAATCATTTGGAACAGTTTATAGAAAACAAAATGCGTGCAAAGATGCTTATTAAATTTACTGCATTTTGTTGGCATATGTTTAGCACTGCCATGGAGATGGATCAAAAATATATAGATATGTCTAAAATGATGGCACGCGACTTACAATTCGAAATAGTATCAGGTATTTGGGCACGTAGAATATTACCAAACATACCTATGTTGACCCAACTAATAATAGCAGTTGGTGTTATTACCGATTTTTTGGACATACTGTAACACATAATATATAAATACTCTTTATTTTTTTTTCCATTAATGAAACTACAGCTCAATCGGATTTAAGTTTTCTACAATAATGGCAGGATTCGGCTATAAAAATGGTTTAGAAGGAGGATACATTAATGAATATTTATTTGATTTAGACCCAAAAGAATATAGCCATATATTGCCTGCTAATTCTGACTTTAATTTTAACCTTGCAGTGGCATTTATGTCAAATATGTTTAGACCATCTCATTTTGAGTTTAATTGGACCAATCCTGATACATTTGACTATGATCCGTTTTTGTATACATACGACATAGATAATAGCAATATTATTAACATACCAATATGGAATATCAATAATGATTTTAAAGTTGACATACAAGGTGACTCAGATAAAGAACTAGATGCAATTATAGTAGACAGTCGCAGTGTAAAGAATGTTAGTTGGCCAGACTCTCCTGCTGCATGGCCACTATTGTGTTATAAATCATCGAAAGGTGTGTATGCCAACAATATTACTCATACAAATGATATGTTTGGTCACACAGGCAAAGGATATGGTCATGTATATAATATGGGCAATGTTGCTAATAAAACAGAAGGATGTAAAATAAGAAGTCGTTATAATCCTCAAGAAAACAATGAGCCTAGATATAGATATTTTACAAGAATGTTTGACAAGGCAATGGAAGATATTAATCTTGTAATAAATGAATCTATCAATTTACAACACATACCAGCTGAAAAGTTTTGGATAATTAATGCACTTTCAAAGTTTAACGAAGGTGCTAGTCATTATACATTTTCTATAAGTTGTGATGAATATAAAGTAGATCAACAACATGTAAAAAGTCTTAAACAAGGTGCTGAGCAATTATATAAAATATTTAATTTGGCAAACAAAAAAATACAACAATAAAACACAATCTTATTTTTTTTTAAGTTAACTTATAAATTTGAGGTTTGAGGTATATATTTTTATACCAATAATTAAATAAATTGTGTTTCACTCAATGTTGCAAAAAATCTTTTTTTAGTTTGGTTAATATTAAGACAACCTAAGTTGTAAAAATAATTTTAAAAAGTTTTTAAAAAAAAAATAATTTTAAAAAAATAAATTTAAAAAAATATTTTGTGTACCATAAAGTCAATTATTGACTGAAA
>JAYJMI010145981.1:0-10325 GCA_036873855.1 Sarsia tubulosa
ATTTTTCATAAAAAAACTGTTTTTCATCTTCTTTCTTTAAAAACGCGAAAAAAAGTTTTGATGTGGAGAAACTGTGTGTTTTATAACCTCTTAGTTTGATTAGTTCATAAATAGTATAGTCTCGTAATAATTAGTTGATATGATGTAATGTCACACGAAATGTATTGCCATGGCGACACTAGCGCTCCTCGTTCAAAAAGCCCTCAATGGAGATCATTTTTTAAATTTCACTTATATTATAAAATTATCTTGGAAACCCGTGCTTCGAAAAGAGCTCCTTGTGTACTTTTTTATTTGGAAAAAAAGTTCTCCCTAAACTCGTTGTAACAACTGCTTAATTACGTCACTTATATTACGTCACTTATATTACGTCACTAATATTACGTCACTACGTAGACAAAATAAGATTGTAGTATTTGCGAAACTTGAAACTTGATCTATGTATAAAATAAACGAAAGGAAAAAGTGTTTACAAAAAGGTAATGATTTCGCATTATCATTAGGGAAGTTTATATTTGTAAACAAACATATACTAAAAAACATAAACTGTTTCTGTAACCACAAACAATTCAATAAAAAAATCATTGTTATTAACTTGTTTTATTATAATATGCTAGTGAAAAGGTAACTCTACCTATAGGTGGTGGTACATAGCTCCACTATTACCTGGTCACCAACTTTAACATCTGTAGAAAGAAAACAATGCTTCCAGAAGAACTGAGTCATGTTTAACTTTAAGGTAATAGCGGTTTAAAGAGAATGAATTATGTAAGTAAGGCTAACACTCGCAGTTGCTACACGGACCTATGCTCGAAGTTCGAAAATTCTTGTAAAAAATGTCTTACCGTTGAATCTTTTTCTATAACAGCTACTTTCAATGATGGTGCTTTAGATTTCAAAAAATACGCTGTGGAGGAGCCCATCACCCCTCCACCGGCGATAATAACATCGTAATGGGAGAAACGAAAAACATTTCCTTTTGGTTTAACTAATTTTAAAAGCGTTGTATTAAACATTTTTATGCTTCAAGTTTTTACTTTCCTCTATTAACAAATATAGTATTGACAATTTAGATTTTCTGTGTTTAAAAAAGAAAAAATTTAAAAAGTTGTTTAACAGGCTAAACTTGTGATATACTTGAATAACTGTTTTAGTTTTAATTTTTTTTTTTTACAATAAATTATTTAAACTGTTAAAGTGTCGAGTTAAAATCTGCAGTTCAGTTTTCAGGTAAATAGCAAAATAGCAAGCATAAAAATATCAAGCATAAAAATAGGCAAGCGGAAAATTAAATACAGCTACAATATTATCAAGGTCATAATAGGTGTCAATCTCGTTCCTAGAATATTTTTTCGCGAGAGAG
The DNA here is from genome assembly GCA_036873855.1 of Sarsia tubulosa. Classification (NCBI taxonomy): domain Eukaryota; kingdom Metazoa; phylum Cnidaria; class Hydrozoa; order Anthoathecata; family Corynidae; genus Sarsia; species Sarsia tubulosa. Next base: position 1,364 of record JAYJMI010145981.1, read on the forward strand.
GAAGGCGAAGAAATGCTGAGCGGTATTCTCATAGCAAAAATTTATCTTGATTAAAAGAGCCAATATCCGATGTAAGGTATTGCGCAGGTTGTGTTCATAACATTGGATAGCTAAAAAGTTTAACTTTAATTTAACGTTTAGTAAAAGACAAACGGAATCTAAAAGTCAAACAGAATCTGTGATTGTAACATATCAGCCTCGTTCCCAGAATAATTGTTCGCGAGAGAGAAAGCGAAAATTTACTCTGTGAACGGTTGGCCCGGAGTGAGATAAAAGATCGGACTGGGAGAACATCTATGGCTATCTTTAAGAGGACACACAGCACACAACGCTTCCATACTTATTATTAACAATGCTTTTTTCTATTTTAAAAGTGAATATATTTGTAAGCAAAATAAAAATGTGATAGATGGGAAAACGCAGGAAAGTTACAACCACCAACCTATCCTTAAGTGTAACATATCTTTTAAAGTTTAAAGCTACCTTTATGATAAGTAAATAAAAATGTTGGGTTTTAAAAGGACTTACTCAAGTGTTTTGGCCAAAATAATGTTTGTAAAAATAGATGACCACTTCACATTATTTACAAAGTTTGAAATTCTTTTACTTTTCATCTACTAATAGTGGAATTACGTAAAATAACATTGTAACCCGGACAAAATTAATCTAGTGATGAAAATCTCACCAGCAATCACCAAAAAAAATCCCCTTCATTTTGACCTTGGGAATACTTTGAAATGGACATTTTAAGGAACAAAACGTATTTCAAAGGGAGGACCCTTAAAAAGTGAAATTAATAACGTATTTTATGCCTAAAATAAATGAAATCATTGTATTGGTCTAAATGAGACGATGAAAAAAATGGGGTTGAAAGTTAATTCGTCTCACATAAATCTCGAGATATCTAAGGACCAAGAACAACCATTTTAGGCTCTTGTGCCTACGTCTGCACTTTAAAGGTTTTTTTTTTTTTATCTCAAGAATTATATAAGAAAAATTAACTTTAAACATAATTTTTTTTATCCTTTCATTAAGACCATTTCAATGAATGCATTTATTTTAAGCAAAAAATAAATTATCAATTTCTCTAATTAAAGGTCCTCCCTTAAAATATGTTCTGGTCCTTAAAATGTCGATTTCGGAGTTTTCCCAATGTCAAAATGATGGGGATTTGTTTTTGGTGATTGCTGAAATAGTATAGGCCTTTGTGCCAAATTTTTATCACTATATTAATTTTGTCCAGGTCAAAACCTAATTCCACTCCACTATAATTTTCATGAGGAAATATTTAGTAGCTAGACTTTTCTCACAATTGAATATCAATATAGGTTTCACGAAATAGTTTAACCTGAGTAATCCCCTTTTAATATAAGTATGTACAAAGGAGCTTCAATTTTTAAAGATCCTTGGCATCTGTGAATACTGTGTTACAGATGTTACGGAGCTGAATTTATGAAACTAAATATATAATTACATCAATTACCTTAGTTCTATTCTATTTCTACCAGACAAGGAGCCTAGATTAGATCTTTTGCTAAGAGATTAAAAACGATGGAATAGTTGGACTATTTTTAAAAAATAAATTCTTATATTTTATGTACAGTATTTACAAAGTTCAAAACGTTCTGGCGGTTTATTTATCAATGTGGATAATCTACTCGGTAGTTGAATAATTCATGTAAATGGATATATATAACAAATATCAACCGGTGTTTTTAAATATCGAGTTAGTTATATCGCGGTAATTTTATTTCGAATCGTTTGCTCTAATAGGGAGTAGGACGCGAATGTTTACTATAAGGACTACCGCTATCAGGGGATGAAGATCTCTTACGCTTTTCTTTTCTTTCGTCCTCTCCCCTCCGAGGTGACTGTCTCGGTGATACCCACGTAAATGGTTTTTTATTTTTATATTCAAATTCAGGTGATTTGGTAAAGTGACTCGGTGATGCGTGACTCGAATATTCACGCGACGTGCTACGGTGATGGCGCCGCTTTGGGACACGCTTTGTATCGACATAAAGGTTTTGATGTTCGTGTTTTGAATCTGCTTTAGACCTAACCTCGTCATCATTTCTAGGAGAGCGTTCTTCAGAGTGACAACTACTAGCCCGTGAACCAGGTCTAGAATTCACATTGAAGGCTAAAGCTGAATAAGGGAAGGCAACAGAACTCGATGAAGCTACGGGTAAGGGTAGAGTTATTCTTTCATCGTAATTTGGACGATGTTCAGGAGAACTTGGAGGTGTAATGCTTTCAAAAGTTTCTTGGTGGGAGGCTTTTCGACTTTTCTGTTCAGCTGTATTAAACTCATAGCGACGTTCATCGAGTAATGGCGTTTTAACTTCGGGCAGGTTACTGTAAGTAGATGCTGGTTCATCCATAACAGGGGTACCAGCATCTTTTCGACGTTTTGTTCTCATATCAGAATCCTTTGAATTTTCTAGGTTACTAACGTTAGTAGCCGATGAGATTTCAGATGAGATTTCAGAGGAGCCCGGTGTGAGTGAATTATGATTTAGTGCAGAAATCTCATTGTCGTGTTGTTCATTCTCATCGATAGACTTCGTAAATTTCTCTTCCATAGCATCAGAGTAAAATAGTTGTATATCGGTAATAGGGGAGGTCGCACCCGCAGTTAGTTCAGACAGACTATCATCTTTAGTGGTGTTGAATAAATCAAACGAGCCATCCGCTGTATGGTCATCGTAGTTATGAACTTTTAAATCATCGTAAATGTCAGGTGAGTCTGGACGTTCTTCTGGAAGCGGTTTTACCTCTTTTGGTTGAGCAAGCGGTTTTACCTCTTTTGCTTGAGCATGGGGTTTTACCTCTTTTGATTGACGTTCTTCTAATTGCGTAAGGGATTTCCCCTGATTCTGTTCAGGTTGAGTTTCTATACTCTCTTTTGGTTGAGCAGCATGATTTTTTTTGTCTAACAGTACACTCTTTTTAACAGTATCCGGTTGCATAGCTGCTATCGAAGGTTTTGCTAATGTTGGGTGCTTTGCGGCTATCGAGGTATTAATTGTTGTAGTCTTTGCGGCTATAGAAGGATTAATGGTTGTAGGCTTTGCGGCTATCGAGGTATTAATTGTTGCAGTCTTTGCGGCTATAGAAAGATAAATGGTTGTAGGCTTTGCGGCTATCGAGGTATTAATCGTTGTAGTCTTTGCAGCTATAGAAGGATTAATGGTTGTAGGCTTTGCGGCTATCGAGGTATTAATTGTTGCAGGCTTTGTAGCTATCGAAGGATTAACTGTTGTAGGCTTTGTGGCTATCGAAGGATTAATTGTTGCAGGCTTTGCAGCTATCGAATGATCAACTGCTGTAGGCTTTGCGACTATCGAGGTATTAATTGTTGCAGGCTTTGTAGCTATCGAAGGATTAATTGTTGTAGGCTTTTCGGCAATCGAAGGATTAATTGTTGCAGGCTTTGCGGCTATCGAATGATCAACTGTTGTAGGCTTTGCAGCTATCGAGGTAATAATGGTTGTAGGCTTTGCGGCTATCGAAGGATTAACTGTTGTAGGCTTTGCGGCTATCGAATGATCAACTGTTGTAGGCTTTGTAGCTATCGAGGTATTAATTGTAGTAGGCTTTGCGGCTATCGAAGGATTAACTGTTGTTGCAGGCTTTGCGGCTATCAAAAGATTAACTGTTGCAGGCTTTGCCGCAATGGAAGTATTAATTGTTATAGGCTTTGCGGCTATCGTGGTATTAATTGTTGTAGGCTTTTCGGCTATCGAAGGATTAACTGTTGTAGTCTTTGCTGCTATCGAGGTATTAATAGTTGCAGGCTTTGCGGCTATCGAAGGATTAACTGTTGTAGGCTTTGCGGATATCGAGGTATTAATTGTTGCAGGCTTTGCAACTATCGAGGTATTAACTGTTGCAGGCTTTGTAGCTATCGAAGGATTAACTGTTGTAGGCTTTGTGGCTATCGAAGAATTAACTGTTGTAGGCTTCGTGGCTATCGAAAGTTTAGCCACTGTAGGTTGTTGTGTAAAGGCCTTTAAAGGCTTACTCGCCGAATGTTTTGTTGAGGGTATCACAGGTTTAGCCACTATAGGTGGTGTGCAGGCTAAATGTTCTACCGTATTAGGTTGTATCGAGGATAACATCAGTTTTCCACTGATGGCAGGTTGCATAATAGATATCGATGGTGTTACGTTTTTAGAATGTGTCGAAGCTACTTTAAGCATCGAAGCTATAGGCTGGGCTAATTTATGCGTCGAAGCTATAGGCTGCGCTAAAGCCGCTATCGATGGTAAAACGATTGGAAATGGTACTGAAGCTAAGGTAGGGTTGGAAGTTATTGATGGGAGTAATAATGGTTTAAGGATTACAGGCTGTGTGGTGGCTATTGAAGGTTTATTACAGGCTATCGAAGGTTTAAAACAGGTAAAAGGTTCAATAACAGACGGTTTAACAGATTGAACAGAAACTACGGTAGGTTTAGCTAGTATTGGTTGGTTGGAATCTATTAGAGGTTTAATTGCAAATGATTGTGTTAAGGTGATTAGGGGCTTAGTTGTTGATAAGGTGATCAGGGGCTTAGTGGTTAAGGTTTCTGGTTCCGTTAAATGAACATCTAGCAATGTTTTATCAATTATCCTAACACCATCTAGTAATTTGATACCACCGGTGAAGAGTATGGGATTCGTCGTCACTGGATTGCTTGTGACGTTTTGTTTACATATAGTGTTTGCAAGTGAAGTAAATAATACACTACTACTATCTGGGTTGTCGAATGTTCGATTAGCCTGTATGTTTTGCTCAACTTGACGCCCTACTTCATTATATGCAAAAACATTCGTTAGTCTGGAAATTTGGTTCGAATTCGATAACTCGCTGTTTTGTAATGGTGTTTCTTTTACTAATGATATATTTTTCTCGATTCCATTTGATGGACTTTTAAGTATCTGTTCAGGAAAGACAGTGACTGTTTTAACTTTCGACGAAGAGGATGATGTACCAATCATATGTTTTGGATGGTCGACAGATAGATGAACAGAATGCGTTATAGTTCGTAATCCTGCGTGTTCATTTTGCAATCCTGCTTGTTCATTACGTAATCCTGCGTGCTCACTTCGTGATCCTGCGTGTTCACTTCGGAATCCTGCATGTTCACCGAAAGGTTTTTTGATAAATATATTTTTGTCGTCTATTTGTCGGTTATCCTTCGAAATTAGTCGTTTGACGAGTAATGACGACGTGCTTTCATTTATATTAGCTATAATCGTTTCTTTATTTTCAATCTCATCAGCTGATATTGTCTCCTCAGAATCGCTACGCAAACGATTTAACAACTCTCTTGAAGGTATCATCGTCTTTTCTATGATAGTATTTTGATTTGGCATCGGGAAAGTTGGCGATAGTGATTGTTCGCTATAAGAGCGCATCTTTCTTGGTGTATTATTACCTAATATAGAATGACTATATTGTTTTTGTTGTTGTTGCTGCTGGAAACGAAGAAATGGAGAAGAGGAACTTGCGGCAGCCATCCCATGCTGCTCTTTCAATGCATCGGCATCAAAGTTAAATTTAGGAAAAGATTCTGGTGCAGGACTACCCATTTGAGCAATACTGATAATTTCTTTTTTGAATTTACTTGTGGTGGGTGCTAAATGGATAACAGGTTGTGGAGTGCCTTGTCTTGATAGAGGCTTTCCCTGTTGTTGTCTCATTTGAGAAAAACCTGGACTAAGCTCTTGCTGATGCCTCATTTGGGAAAACCCTGGACTTGGCTCTTGTTGGTGCCTCATTTGGGAACACCCTGGACTTGGCTCTTGTTGTTGTCGCATTTGGGAAAACCCTGCACTTGGCTCTTGCAGTTGTCGCATTGGAGGAAAACCCGGAATAGAGTCTTGTTGTTTTCGCATTTGGGGAAAACCTGGACTCGACTCTTGTTGATGTCGCATTGGAGGAAAACCTTGAGTAGAATCTTGATGTTGTCGCATTTGAGAAAAACCTGGAGCAGATTCTTGATGTTGTCTCATTTGAGGATACCCCGGACTAGATTCTTGTTGCTGTCTCATTTTGGAAAAACCTGGAGTAGGAGATGATATAGATTGTCGAGTAAGTTCTGGTCTACCACCTAGAGGGTTGGGTATCTCCCATGGTCGGACGATTCTTTTAGGTTTCAAAAGTTCGTCATCTTTGCTGGACATAGTATGCGAGTTATAGGAGTGCTGTGACATGGCAGGAGATTGTCCCCTTGGTAAAATATAAGATTGGTCTGTATATTCTTGTCGTTGTGTAGCTAAAGCACTTATAGAACCAGTGATCGATTTAAGTGGTGTAGCCTTCCGAACTAATCCTGTTGATATACCGTAAACATTTTTATCAGGACCATTAATTGCTTCTAACTCCGTACTACTTGGTCGAGACAATGGTTCCAATGGAACTTCTTGTATATTGATTGAATTTTCAAAATCAGCAAACTTATAATCAAATGTTGAAGCCATGGTAGAATTGACAGCTCTTTTATTGTCTTGTTTTAGAATCATTTGTTCATTTCCCATAAACTGACTAGGTCGTTCTTTTTGCATTTTCAGATCATAAAATGGATCGCTTCGTGCTCGAGCAAGGTCTGAACGTAGATCAGGTATAGAAGCTGCACGTTGTTGTAACTCGTTGATGGATTTCGGTTTTAGTTGATGCGGGTATGTTCGAAGATATGCATCATTTCGTGGAGATAGGTTATGTTGTTTCAACTCCCGTTGCAAGTCGGAATTACTTCTTTGTCGTACGGGAAACATATCTACCGGTGAGGGAAGATTGTCGGATTGTCCTATTTTTTCATACGGTGAAAAATGACGCTGAAGAGAAAGAATCATATCACTTGACATTTCGGTTGCGCTACGTTCGTGGGAAGGTGCACCTACTGAAGGTCTATCGTGAGGTGGGATTGAACCCGCTGACTTCCGTTCATGCACTGCTAATAGGTTTTCAAGCGAGCCTGATAATCCTGGCTGGCCACGTTGATGTTGAGCTTCAGAAAAGAACTGGTGTGGATGAACCATTCCAAATTCCTTTTGTTTTTCTAGTTCTCTCATTAGTATATGTTGGCCGTCATCGTGTTCTTGCGGAAATCTTCGATTCGCCATTTTTTCATAATTTTTAAAATGCATATAGTTTTGCATGTCTTCTTGTCTCCGTGCTTCGTGATGCATCATTTGGATTTCAAGTTCTTTTTGTCGCTGCAACATTTGCGCTTCTCGTTCGGCCTCGATTTCACGCTGAAGAACTAAATCTGGCGTTTTGGGTTCATATTTTCTCGATGGAAATTCACGGCGATGTTGTTCTTGTTCTTCTTGATTACGTTGGAAAAATTCCATCTCCATTCTTTGCTTTTGTAACTCTTCGATCGAATATTTGCTTTGTATAGACTGCTGCAATGAGGGAGACTCTACAGTCCGCTTTTTAAATCCTGGCATGTTGCTGGCAGAGTGCTGTTGCATTGGCGACAGTGATTGTGGAGGATATTGCGCATGCGCTAATTGGAGTTGTGGGCGAGGATCAGCAGACTGCGGATTGCTAAATACAAATGCTGACTTTTTAGACTGTTGAGAAGAACGCTTGTTACTGACAGACGGTGAGACTGGAAAACAAAATCTTGGGGATTGCAAGTCCGGAGAGGCATTTTGTGGTAACGAACTCATAAATCCTGTTCTTCGTGCACTAAAAGCTTTAATAGCTGCATTTTGTTCGGATAAACTTTGTGAATGACTCATATACTTGCTGAGCTGAGCAGGTAGGTTTTGCTGCTGTTGTTGCTGCTGTTGTTGCTGCAAAAAGTGTAATTCAGAAGGCGACCATTTATCTGATGAAGACTGAGGATGCAGTTGATGGCGTGGATCATCTGGACTAAATTGGACCGAATCAGCCGGTATCGAATCAGCCGGTATCAAAGATGGTGCAGGTTTTAATACTGTGCTGTCGCTGTCTAATGATAATTTCAACTTTTGCTTGAATGAGTGAAGATCACTTTTTAAGAATATTTCTTTCACAGGAGGAGATTGTAGATTAATCAAAGGATCTGAAACTAGAGGCGGAGGTGGGCGTAAAACACCGAGCGGCGAACAGGGTTTCGGATTCTCTATCGGTTTAATAGGTGTAGAAATAATTGGCCATGTATTCGTTAAAGCGATCTTAGCAGCTACAATGAAATAAAATGAAAAACTAGTAAAGTAATTAGAAATAAGTAATAGCATCAAAATGGGACGAATTGAATTGTTTTCTTCTAAATCTGAGGATTACAAAACTGTTTGTTGACACTCAATATCATTTGAACAAATTTGTTTATAGGCGTTTTAGTAAGCTTTTTAACACTAAATTTCACTAGCGACAAAAAACAACGAAAAATCAAAAATCAATTCCAAAAAAACCTTCATTAGAAAGCTCTCGAAAAACTATATAAAAGACATTAAAACGACTTATTACACCAAAATTCTTCAAGGGAAAAAAGTGACAATAAAGTCTAAATAAAAACAAGTGATAGATAGACATTGGATCCCCGGTAACTGATTTTTTTTATCAAATGGCACTATCGTGCAGAAAATGAGCAGTATTGTAAAACGATGCAAATGTATACCCATAGCGAATCATCAGCTCTTTCATTGACACAAATGAAAAAAATACATCTTTATAGCAGCACACTCTCCTCCGCAGAGGTCGTATATATATAGTTCGAAAGGCCAAAACGGCCAAAGCGATTTCCTTATTTCAATATCTTCATAAAAAATAAATCCAATTTTCCGATTTTTCCGAAAAGTTTAGTTTTCATATAAAAGCGCCTCTGCGAAGGAGAGTGATAGCAGCATTTGTATCGAAAAATTAACATTTGACCTCATCATGCAGCAAATGAGCAGAATTATGACGAAACTATAGGATCAAATATTATGCTTTACTAATCTCTATCATTGTACAAAATTTCAAGTGAATTGGAACTCTGTAG